>JABUQX010029483.1:50000-52663 GCA_015478945.1 Trachelipus rathkii | reverse complement strand
TACTATATATATATTATATATATACTATTTATATATATATATATATATATATATATATATATATATATATAATATAATATACCCTATATATTATATTACTAGTATATCTATAAGTATACCTATAATATATATATATATTATATATATATATATACATATATAGTATATATATATATATATATAGTAGTATATATATATATATATATATATATATTATATATAATATATATATATATATATTATACTCCTATATTATATATATATATATATATAATCTATATATTTTTGAGTTTATCTACTAACAACGTACGTTTTCTTTCGCACACGAATATTCGTTCATTGGTTCTACGCTAAGCATACTCATTTTACTACAGCATATTATATTATTCTTTTAAAACGCAAAAGGGATTTTTTTCCTTTTGCGTGGACTCTTTATATTAGATTATGATTATACTACTGTGAAATAATAATAATAATAATAATAATAATAATAATAATAATAATAATAATAATAATAATAATAATAATAATAATAATAATAATAATAATAATAATACAGTACGTAAAAGCACTATTCAGAAACTAAAAACAACTTACCAGATTTTGTCGAAGATGGTGTTGTATCCATTATCTTATTTAGAACAACAACAGGAAGTTTGTTGTCAGGAATATTCTTTACGGAACCACATTTGATCTTCACTTTTTTAGCTTTTGGTCCTGATATGGCTGGAAGTAAGAACACCTATAGTAGTAGTGGAAGTCATAATAACTTTAATAATGATAATAATAATAATTACGGACCTGATAATAATAAAAATAATTATGAACCTATTAATAATAAAAATAATGATGATGACGATAATAATAATAATAATAATAATAATAATAATAATAATAATAATAATAATAATAATAATAATAATAATAATAATAATTAATAATAATAATAATAATAATTTAAATATCAACAAAACACTTCTGTCTCTCTGTTAAATAATAATAATAATAATAATTAATAATAATAATAATAATAATAATAATAATAATAATAATAATAATAATAATAATAATAATAATAATAACTTTTGCAGAATGGCAAATTTTAACACTCAAAACCTCAATTACGAATGAACTACGCTTACCTATCTCTAACGAGGAGATCGAGGGATCAGTGTTACTTTTCACTACATTAGAAACAAACCTGAAGTCCGCTTTTTATTCCCATGAGGGACATCATTACAAAAGGAGTTATTGATTGATTCTTCAGGTTCTTTCTGGACGGAATTTTCTGTAGATTCTGTAATAGAGTCTTCTTTATCTATGACATCTTCAGCAGGAGAATTTGCTTGGTAGTCTAATAATAATAATAATAATAATAATAATAATAATAATAATAATAATAATAATAATAATAATAATAATAATAATACAGGCTTACAAAATTTAACTTTTGGAAAATTGTCTTCACTTTTAGGTGTTCATTATATTGGATTTGTTGTCTTGATTTCAAATATGACCTCAGTTTTTTTTCATCACGTAAAGTTATTTTACAAAAGGGGTATAAAGTTTTAAAAACAAACACAAAATTACAAAATATTTAACAAGTAAAATTAATTTTTAACTCTTAAATAGAAATACAGAGTACAAAATGTGTAGCTAAAATAAGGCAAAAGCATACAAAAATCATTTAAAATTACTCTAAGTCTTCATAATATAGTTTCCCGTTTTCGTCGATGGATCTTTTGGTACTTTTTCGCTTGTGCTGGTTATGTGGATTGTCCCTCTTTAGCATCCAGCAGTAATCGGCTATCGAGCTGACATTGCATCTTCCTTGATATCGTCTTTTCATTTTCTTTATATCTTGGTGAAATCGTTCACCCTGTTCTTCACTCACAGCTCCTAGATTGTCTGGGAAGTAATCCAGAAGCGAGTGTAAAAAATGAACTTTTAATGCTCGTGTTACAACCCAAGTCTTTAAACGTTCTTAACATATTTCAACAATATTTTTGTAATTTGGATCTTTCTTGTTTCCAAGGAAGTTTTTCACAACGTCTTTGAATGCTCTCCAAGCTTGTATTTCTGTTTCTCCCATCTTTGATTCAAATGCGTCATCATTTGTAAGATTTCTAGTGTCTGGACCGACAAATGCTCCCTCCTTTAGTTAACTTGGTGCAAAGATATTAAAAACACACTCCATCTTTTGGTAGTGTCTTCACATAGTTTTGTGTGAAGTTATGTTAGATGGTGAGCAGCTGGAACAAGTGTCTGAGTTTAAATATTTAAGGTATATGTTGGATGAGAAGGGAACGGATGATGCAGAGTGTAGTAGGAAAGTTGTGAATGGCAGGAAGGTGGCTGGTGCAATTAAATCGTTGGTGAATGCAAAGGGACTAAGTCTTGAGTGTGCTAGGGTCTTACATGAGGGTATGTTGTTACCTGTGTTATTGTATAGTAGTGAGACTATGGTCTGGAATAAGAAGTATAGATCTAAAGTTCAATGTGTTCAGATGGACAATCTTAGGGGTAGTGCTAGTGTGAGAAGAATTGATAAAATGAGGAATGAACTTATTAGAGAGTTGTGCTGGTGTGAAGGAAAGGGGTTAATGAGAGGAAATGAAAGTTAGTTGAGATTGGTTGGTCATATGAAAGGATGAATGATAGTC
>JABUQX010029483.1:45000-47500 GCA_015478945.1 Trachelipus rathkii | reverse complement strand
TATATATATATAATATATATATAATATATAATATATATATTATATATACTATATATCTATATATATAATATAATTATATATATATATATTATATTATATATAACCCTGTATGGTAGGCAGTCCCTATGGTGAGGGTGTAAAGAATTCCCAGGTTTCCATTCTGTATATTCTGCTAATCTCAAGAGGTGACCAAAAGGATTATTAGTAGCTGGTTGAGAACCTGCTATCATTTATTTATTACCTTAGGAATTGACGTATACATTTCTCGCTCGGGAACTGGTCTAAGATTGCCATAAACAACCTTTGTCGTGTCTTTCGGTATAAAAAAACTGTATGAAACATCTGGAAACAAACAATGGAATAGGAATAAATGGCGAGGAGAGAGGTGATGGATGTATTTAGAAAGGGTAAATTTGATCTCCTTGCTGTGACTGAAACAAAGATGAAGGAAGTAGTGTTGGGTAAAATGTGTGTGTGTTGAAGTGGTAAGGAATGAGAGGGAGGGGGTGGGGAAGGACTGGCTATTCTGATGAGGGACTTGTGGCACAGAGTTATAGTGGATTTTGTTTGTGAGAATATTAAAATATTAATGATTAAATTTAAGATTGAGAGGGTTAAGGTATATGTGGTTGCAGCATATGAACCATCTGAGGGTGATGTTGAGGAGAGTTACTTTCTGGGATAATCTGAATGATATTTTGGACAGTCATCAGATTAATTGTGTTGAGCTACTTGGATAGGTAATCGAAAGAGCGAAAGAAGGATGGTATAACAGGTGCCTTTGGGGTTGCGGGCTAAAATAAGAATGGTAGGAATTAGATTTATTTCAGTGGAGAGATTTATGTGTTTAAGTAAAACATTTTTTGAACACAAGACCGAAAGTATATGAGAATTGGTGTAGGTAGAGATGGTGTCAAAGTATGATTAATATTGTGTTGGTGAAGGAAATGTTGAAGTATGTGATGGATGTTAAATCAGTGATTGGGGATTGGGGATGAGACATAACAGATCATTAGGCTGTTTTATGTTATTAAATTAGTGTGGTTATGTGATGGAAAGAAAGAAAAAAAAAATAAAGTAGGGAGATTAGGAGTAAGAAGTTATATGAACAGGATTATAAGGAAAGTATGTGATGACAATTGGAAATAAGGCAGGAATGTCAAGAAGTTGAAATGGTTAAATCTGCGACACAAATAAAGGAAGCGTTTTTTAGTAAGTGCAAAGAGAATATGCAAGTGTGCTAAGTTGGAAGTAAGAATCACTGGTGGTGAACGAAAGGAGGACAATAAGGGAATTAATAAAGGTAAAAAAAAAACATTCTTTTGTCAGTTCTGTTTTGGTTAAAGAAAGGTTTCAAAAGAAAGGAGGGTGAAAATATTTTGGAAGGAAATGAAGAAGGCTGAAAGTTGCAAACATAAGAGAAAAAGAAAGAAAGAAGCAAATAAACAGTTTGGAAGAAGGATGAACAGAGACTTACAAGGGAATGAATAGGGTGCTGCTTTGGAAGGAAATACGAAAGGTTAAGAAAAAGAATCAGGAAAGTGCTTTCATGACTGATGAAATGGACGTAGGGAAAGTATGGAGGGAACACTTTGAAAATCTGCATAACATTGGCAGTAATGAAGAGGTGGTAATGAATGTGTGTTTGTTTGATGGCGTACGATGAAGCAAGTATTTTGGGGATGGGGTAATTAATAGAGAGGGGGTAATAGGTAGAGTGAGAAAGTTGAAGAATGCTAAATCAGCAGGTATAACTGGAATAACTGGTGAAATAATCAAGAATGGATGTGATATTTTGATTGACTTGATATGGAAGATGTATAACAGAGCGTTTGTGAAGGGTGTAATTCCGAAGGACTGGAGGAGAGCAGTGAGGAGAGCAGTAATAGTACCCTTATATAAGGGTTTATAAAACTGTAATCTGGAAATGTTAACTGTGGTTGTACCACCAACTTATCTTTTAATGTATCGAAAGCCTCCTGGTGCTTTTCCGTCCATACAAACTTGACGTCTTTCTTCACCAGATCATATAAAGGCTATGCAACTAACGCAAAATTCTCTATTAAGAAGCGAAATTACGAGGAGAAACCTAAAACACTCTGCGTTTCTTTTACATTCGTAGGAGGGATAAAACTTTTCATGGAAGCTTGTGGCAGGTCGTAATTACATATGGTGTGATTGGTTAGTTTTTTTTAAATGGAATCAAATGTATGTATGTCGATAGTTTGGTGTGTGAGAGTGAATGGTTTTAATATTAACAGTGGAGTGAAGCAGGAATGTGTTATTCTCTTATGGTTATTTAATTTGCATATAGATGGGGTGAATGGGTGATGAAACAACTGAAGATAGCAGTAGGCAGGGGAGGGTAGTTAGACTGATGTAGAATGAAAGAGTGGAGGGTGCCCCTGTTTATGTATGTAGATAAATTTGGTTTTATGTTGGCGAATCTTGAAAAGTTTTAGGAATTAGTAGTGAGGGTTTTGGCAGGGGTGTGTAAAGA
>JABUQX010029483.1:17500-40000 GCA_015478945.1 Trachelipus rathkii | reverse complement strand
ACTTAAGGGGTTATTTTTGATTACCTATCGCACTGCGTTGAATTTGTAGCAAGTTGTTTAATATATATATATATATATATACTATATATGGTATCTGACAACAAATATATACATATATATTAAAGGCATATTACGTATCTATATATTAATTTATATATATATATATAATATATTTTCGAAAGCTTGTTCAGAGTCTCCACGGCTCACGGAGGAAAGCGGCCTTGCTCGGAACGAAGAGCCCGTTCGGGAAGACTTCTAGACACAACGCTAAGAATGGTCAACAAAAGGGCAGTTAAATCTCATGTAGGAGAGTTAGGTCACGTAAATAAGCAAATATGGAAGTAGGAATAAAAGTAAGCGAATCCGAGAAGATGTAAGACATTCTGGCTTCAGGTGGTACGGAACGCAAAAAAAGGGAAGTGTTTATTGCGGATAATGGTCAGGGCGGTACAGTCAATGAACAGATGGCGAACGGAAGGGGGAGTAACGAGGCGACAGAACTGACAAGCGGACGGAGGGTCCCTCGACATGTAGTGGCCGTGTGTGAGGGCTGAATGGCCAATACGTAAACAAGCCATCACCTCCTCCTGGTGAAGACTGCGGCTGTACCAAGAAAGCCAGTCCCCTATGGTTGGCTTGATGGTACGGAGCTTTGCTCCCCTAGTGTCCGTCTTCCAGCACTCCTGCCAAGACAACTTGAATCCCTGACGGACATGAGGAAGGAAGTTGGGGAAATGTAGTTCTGATTTAAAACTAATAGAAGGTATACGGAGCGGGCCTGCCGAGTGACAGAGGCCTCCTTAGCCAGACGATCAGCGTCCTCGTTCCCTGGGATACCAACGTGGGATGGGATCCAGCAAAACGTTACCCTCTTTCTTCGGGAGTGGAGAAGTTGCAGAAAACGTTGTAAAAGAAGAACTAATGGGTTTTTGGTCAGTACCACCGACAGTGCTTGAAGTGCACTGCGGGAATCAGAGTATATCACGAAGGAGTCTGAATAAGTAGGATGAATTGAGGTTTTATTTGTATAATAAGATCAATCAAGCAGAACTTCGATCTCATATGATCAGACTTCCTGCTGTCACGTCTCAGATAATGGCGCTCTACTGACTGCCAATATGCCCATGGTAAAAGAACTTTCTCCCTCAAAAAAATGTTCAAAACAGTTGAAAATGGAATGGATACACAGGTACAAGTTAATAGTGACCATAAAAATTGACTCATACTGAACGTGGATGGCGCTTAACTATCGCTCCATCCCTGGAGTGTGCACGCGCCCTCGCTGCTTGCGAAATATGCGGCTCTCTCTCTCGTAACACGCGCTCTGACTCATATAATCTTTCGCTTAAGAAGAGACAAGGTTGATATTGGCCTCTGCCTCAAGACTAACCGCCGCCAGGCACCCTAGCTGATGTCTGAAGGATAGGTATGACCCACGACTCTCAGAGACTATTTCACGCGATAACTATGGAATATCACTCGGAAGAAGATACTCCGAAGAGCGTGAAGATAGTACTTACGCGTCAGTTCTATTGCGGTAGTATACACACAGCCATAGAAGAATATCTCCTGCGCGCGCACGGATATAGCACTCACGGCTCAGTTCAAATAACGAATGACAAAGGGGTTTCACATCAGAGCCCCACAGTCTTTATGAAGTGAGATAGATGGCGCAGTAAGTCGAGAGAGCGACGACATTCCGCCTTAAGGTGACGAATATGTGGGAGATAGGTAAGATTGTCATCGAAAATTAGAACCCAAAAATCTAACGTTTGTTTATTCAGAATCGGTAAGAAATAAAGGGTAAGAGAAGGAGGGGAAGATCATGCATACCCCTCTGGCCCCTTCTCCGAAATAGGACAGAGCTGGTCTTAGTCGAATAACAAGGAAGATAAATAAGAGGAATAAAAGCACACAAAAAAAACGGTCTGCCTCCTATTCTCATGCCTAACTACTCTAACTATACTTCGATTATGAACGTTGTGAGTATATCAAGTTTCTATGCACGGAAGCCGTGACTAAATCAATCAATACATAGAGGGCCTAGAGTGTATCGATATCCACTAATAAAGGTAGTATTTTGTAAACGGATGGTGAGGATAAACAGTAGATGATTATATAGCATTTAATATAAAAAATAATCTACTGCAAATAAGAGATTATGAGGATACAACTTCACACACTTATGCCCTGAGTGCACACCCTCATCTAAGACGAAAGTGTATGGCTGGAGTATAAGCAACATCACACCTTGAGAATTAATCTGTGAAGCTATAAGCATTGAAGAAAGAAGGAAGTAGCCCCCAAGTAACGCCCATAATGAATTTGATAAAAGTCTCACTACAAAATGACTAACTATCCATTTCCTAAACCGAAGCAGTGATATATGCTATAAAATTGCATGTCTAATCATAATATTACGTAACATATATATAAAGCATCCTAAGTGGCCATGTTATTTGCTGTGAAATGCTTATTTATAATGCGACATCTAAATGTAGTCTTAAACCTCGAATAAGAAGAGGTGTCGGCCGTTAAATATACGGTGCTTGCGGAAGCCAAACTGAAAATTTAGAAACGCATCGCGTTATAAATTGTAAATTATAAATAATTATATTAAATAAGGAGGTAGAGCATGTATGTATGCAACCTTGTTTTCATCCATCAGCTTTGACAAGTGTTGCAATGGTCAGAATAATAACTAAATTAAGGTGCTTTTGCTATAATTATCAACAGAGCAGGTATAATTTATGTCTCGTGAATTTTGATATAATGATAGGAACAACATAAGAGTAGAACCAGGTACTCGAGGAAAGGAACATTCCTCCCGTACGGAGATTGTACCAACATTACATGAGAATTATGAAAAAGCTACTAGCCAAAGGCTTTGTGGCGATCAACTGATAAGAAATATCCGTCCGGTACTTCCAAGGGGCACGTCTAACGGGCAGGCAGGAAAGAGCAGTTGTGAATTCACGCACAGTGTGAATAAATGATCTTTAATTGCTGAGGTAACCACACACCCTATGTGCACCGCACGTACAATATCTATCTGCTACCGATGAGAGGGTGCTGAATATGTGAATAAAGCATACCCGCATATATTAGTACTGAGTGAAAGCACTTAGACATGTTAATGGAAAATAAATTAGTAAGACCAAGGTGACGACTTGCTATACATACAGTGCCTGTATGGGCGGTAAAAAATTGTATCGGAACGATGAGGGGCCTAAACTGGAGAACTGTGCAAGTTGAGAAGTATATAATATTAATAGTGGTCTCCTAATAAATAAAATTAAAATCCGAATCAACACTCTCCAAATACGTAAGACTATATGAGTATGGATCTGAAACAATCTGAGGGTGCATTAAGAACAAGAAATATAAGATACCAGTCTGATGCTTGGGTATCCGTCCTAATAAATTAATTTTAACTCGATCGGAGTAACCTAGCTAAAGCAGCAGCCTTTGAATGCAGTATCACCATTATAGGATGCGATTGAAGATTAATGAGGATGATGATGATGAATGTAATAAATGAGAGCCTTATAATGATGATTGATTGATGTTGAATATTTTAATAATTTAATAATAAATTATATACTATTATTACCTTTCCCTGTTTCATAGATCTATATATATATAACATATGGTCCCCAGCTTAAAATTAATTAATTAATCCAACAACTTTGAATCTAAATTATAATTCACCTCATCTAACAACTTGTTGAGGAAACCCATATCCATGTCTCATAATGCCACAAAATGGAGTCCCCCTAAAAATATATAAATAACATAAATAAGAAAATATAAAATGCGTTTTCCTCTTATATTCTGTTCTGAAGCTACCATATTATATTACAATAAATAATCAAATTATTATTATTATAAATAATTACTATATAAATATATTAATATATATAATATATATTAATATTATTATAGTAACTATTAATAATAATTAATAATATATATAATAATAATATATATATATATAATATATTATAGATATATTATATATATATATAAATAATATTAATATATAACTAATATTAATTATATATATATAATATATATATATACTATATAGTATAATTGTAATTATTATTTTATTTTTTGAATAGTCAGTAGATCAGGTCATACCCACCACGGCTCCACAAAAGCGGCCACTGGTAATATGGTGAAAAACAAATATATGATATTCAACACCATTGGGCGGGTCCTGATCTTATACATATTATATTACAAAATGACGTTCAATAGAGGATAGAATTGAATTAATAAAATAAAATGAATATCTTAGATAATATAACTAAATATAATTTCAACTTAAAAAACAAGAGTTAACATCCTATCTTTGACAAATCGACTAGTTATTAGTATTATAGTAACTAAAAATCAAATATTATGAATAAATATTTCAACTTAGCTTGATACGTAAAACATATAGAAAAATAGATTATTACTACTAATAAGTTAGAGTGAAAATGAATTCGGATAAGATATGCGAATAATCTTTTTGGAAGTGTTATGGATCGTTTAATAAGTTATAGCGAAATCATTGACGCGGCGAAAGAGTATTTCAAGGTGGGTAGCGAATCATAATTGAAAGATAATATTATATTAGCGAACAGATTGTCGGGTATTAGATTCGTACAAAATTTTGCAACAATGGGAGGGGTGATGCCCGTAACATTATATAGTACTTACGCTTCGTGAGTGATATTAATGTTGGCCATAATTACGGAAGTGTATATTATATATATTATATATTATACTATACGTTAGCCCAAATATCATGCGTATCGTGTAAATATGCATGCTTATGCGATTCGTGGGAGGAATGACACACTCTCTAGCCCGGATGATCTCATGACTCGTATCTGTAGTAATTGTTTATGCCATGAGCTGTTCGACTGTCATCCTCTTTGAGATATAATAGGCGCTACTCTCACGAAGTACTTATCTCCTACACTAAAAAATAGATTAACACTGAAAAGGAGCTCCTTGTTACTCGTGAGAGCAGTATAATGATAACAGGGATAGTAATCACGCTGTGATCTTTCAGATAGTGACAGAGGAAGGAGGCCTTTCCTTCACGAATCAATGGTGCTATTATCACTGAAGACTGTCTATTCCTAGAACACTCATCTCACAAATTTGAGGATCATGGTCCATATTTGAGCCTCTATCTCATCGCACACGATAATTACGTGCAATAGCAGTCTCGTACCCTCTTTATCATGTGTAAGTGCGGCGTGTTTATTAAATGGCTATTGTTTTTTTGTTTTTGTTTTTTATCTTATTTTGCTTCTAATTTCAATGATACATAAAAATTTCATAGCCACTACATAGAGAATCTGACATGCAAAGTCTGATATCTATTCATTGTAATCTATACTATATTGTATTTTACTTGCTTTGTGATCTATGTTTGCAGCATTTTCATCTAAAGTATGTTTCCAAGTATTGGGGTCAACGTGTTTCATTTCAAAAGGCCAAAGACTAGATAGCAAACTTTCTGGGAAATGTATAAAATGAAAAATTTTATATATATATATAGGTATATAATTTAAATAATATCTGTTTTATATTATTCAGCATAACAGTCTAACAGATATAACTATATAAATATATAATAGAAATAATATGTATATTATTATATATACACAGTTATAATATATATATATAATTAACCATATTATTGTTTATTATATATAATAAATAATATATAAATATAGTAGTATAATGTAAGAATAATTTCTGCCTTTATTATTAGAAATAATATTATTAGAAATTATTAACAGAAAACAGAAAGAAAACATCAATATACATAATTATAATTAGATTCGTACAATTTTGAAGAGCAATCTATTTTCTCTGATTACTCTAAAAGTTGGCAGTTTTTAACATGCTCTCTTTGAACGGAATGGTTCCTCATTAGTGGTGCCTTTATATTTATTGTTGCTAAAGCATTTTAAGCATATACCTTATTGTACTTAGGATGATAAACCAGGCTTTCCTAATGCTTATTCAATGAAGGGATAATTCTGAATTGTTGTGTGATATTTTTTGTTGTTCTGCTGATATTAATGACATCCACGATCGCCATGCTGCATTTCTTATTTTATTTATGAACTTTAATCGCTTCAAATTCCTTACAGCAAAATGGTTTTCCATTTTCGCGTTATATCAATCTTTTTTTTAATTTATTTCTTACTTTTAATAAATGATTATTATCTTGATATTATATTCTTTGATTCAACCACTTTTTTTTATGGAAATATTCTGTAATTTTATTTCCATGGCAAGTTCTATCTAAAAAAATATTTTTTTTTTTTAGTAATAATTCCAAACCAGACCACGTTAACTAAATATTTTTTTTTCATTCAACATTATAGGATTCAATTTCTTTTCAAAAACTGATTTAAACTGTTTTTATGTCATAATTTTTTATTTTTTTAATTTCTGAGAATCTTAAAAAATTCATTAACAACAATTTCCAATTTCAAGATCACCATACATAGAATTTCTTAGTCTATGAAAATAATAATAATCAGTATCATCAAATGGTCCAGTCAATGCCTTCACAATTTTGACCAATTCCTATACACTTGAAAGTTGTCAGAGATATCCCTTCGTCGTGTCTACGCTATAGTGATCAAATATAAGTCATCCTACTACAGGAAATGGTATACCTTATTAACCAGGAATTATAATGAATGGATTTTTTTGCTGAATACACTTACAGAAGATATGAATCACTATGAATCATTATGTATCGCAATTAATTATGAATAACTGTACTATTTATAGAACGAAATGTTTGTATTCTTTCTATAAATATATATTCTAATATCACTTTATATGCTATATATATATATATATATATATATATATATTATATCTATATAGAAATAAAATATGAGTGTTATATATATATTTATAGCAAGATTCTATAGTTACTGTAATAAGAACAGCTAATAGATTTATATTATATATAATAATTGACTCATATATTACCATCAAATATTAATTCTATATTATATTAAAGCTTAATAAGTTAAAAAGCTTTAAAGTTCTTTTCCCTCCCGGTTTATATATAAAATTCACTATCTCATATATAACGGTAAATCTGTATATGGAATACTAGACTATATAAAGTGATGTAAATTGATAATAGCCTTTATTAACTAATATACTATATATAGGCTATATAAATATAGTAAATAACAAATATTATTATATATATAAATATATATAAAACATCGGTAAAGCAATGCAATAAATAATTAGGACCTTTTGATTTGTATAGTACCTATATTAATATATTATATATATATATGTAATATTATATAGATTGAATATATATAATATAGATTAGAGATATGACAGTGTAAATTACTAGCTATTGAAAACTATCCTAACATATATTATTAATGCGGGATTAGTAGGTATTAGTAGTATTAATAAAGGGCGCTATAAATGATAAAGGTATACATATATTCTACTATACGGGTATCTATATAAGATTAACTAACCACCTAACTAATACTATACGCGGTTGTATAGTATATTTATTCCTTTCACTATATATTACATATATATATAATATAATATATATAGTATATATATATATATTATCATATAATATTATATATATATATATATAATATATATATCTATATATACTATATATATATATATACTCTGATATATATGAGGTAACTAATAGACTAAGGCACCTTTATATTATATATGAATAAGTAATAGTAAACATAATTATATATATAAGGAAATTAATATATTAATTTTAATGAACTCGTATTATATAGTATATTCTAGCTAGAATATTATACTATATAATATATATATATATATATATATATATATATTATATATAATTATATATATATATATATAATATATATATATATATATATATATATATATTATATATATATATATATACAGTTTATATATATATAATATATATATATAATAATAATATATATACTAATAAACGTTATATTGCCATGATATATAAATCTTATAGTATATGATTATCTGAGGTACACTCCTGTATACTACACGTGATAAATCATATATATAGTAATAGTATATATATATATATACCACAGATACATAGACAATATATATTTAAGTTAATTTTATATATATATATATATATATAGTACGTATATATATATTATCTTCTTCCTTTTTCCATTTCTGTGACCTTCTATTTTTAAACCCAAACTAAGAGGCTCGTAAGAGTACTTCACATGATGCGATAAAACAAAGCAAAGCTCAAGCTAGTGTACAGAAAATGATCCAAAATCAAGCACGTGACAGAAAGATAAGACCTTTCAGCTTTCTTACCAGCGCCCACTACTGTCACATTAGATTAGTGAGAAACTCGTCGCAGTCAAGAAAATCCAACTAGATCTCTCATGGAGCAGCGATGATACCCCTTCACGTAGGTGATCTCAATGTAAAGGGTTCATCACTTTGAGCCCGATAGTGTGGCCAACAACCAATATCCCTCAATCCCCCGCCATTCGATTACCTGTTATACCGTTATCTTCTCGCTACTACCAAACTCAACATTCTCTACCCTCAAAACATTCGTTTATTTACTGACAGTCAGCATCCATGTTTCTTACACGCTGTCCATCCCAGCCGAGATTTCGAGGTATCCCACAACAACACACTCGACCACTAACATACCCGCTTCTATACCCAAACCGACGTAATCATTTCATTCGCGTGTTCCATGCATGACCCTCGAACCATGTCTCAACATACCTTTTTATCATTTATCTCTTCTCATTTACCCCATTTCTTCACACCACCACAAACTCCCATCTAATACGTTCATTCCTCATTTTATCAACATTTCTTTTCTCACACCTGAGCACACACCCTAAGATCTGTCCATCATCGAAAACATTGAACTTTTAGATCTAATATACTTCTCTATTTCCAGACCAGAGTTCTCACTACTATTACAATACACAAGGCTAAACGCACATACACCTCAATGGTAAGAACCTAAGCATACCCAAGACTGAGTTCCTTTACATTCACCAACAGTTTAATTGAACCAGCCACCCTTCCTGCCATTCACAACGTTATTACTACACTCTGTGCATCGTCAGTTCCCTTCTCATCCTGCATATATCTAAAATATTTAAACTTTCAGAGGTCTTCCGACACCAGGTGGCTCACCAAACTAAGCCATAAACTTCACCACTGAGGACTGTCCTCACTCACAACCATAAACACTAATTAGCTCTCTATCCAGTTATACTTTCAAGGCCCCTACCTTTTACACACCCTGCCAAATCTCTCTACCAATCCTTCTCAAACTTCTCTTCAGAATTCCCCACACAGAACCAAAGATCAATCAGCATTATTAATAGGTACTATATTAATTATATTATATATAATCTATATATATATATATTATAATATATATATATAATACATATTATATATAGGTTAGAATTACTTAATATATATTATATACTAATAATATCTAATTTACTATATATATACTATATAGATATAACTAATAATATATATATATAAATATATTACTAATATATATCATAAGCTATTACTATATATACTACATAATATGAATATAATTATTTATACTATAATTATATAGGTACAAATGTTTAATATCTTGTTTCTTCTCATCAAAGATTTCACATTATAAATAAGTATATTTAAGTGTTATATAAGGGGACAAATCCTTAAGTGTTGACGCTATATAATATAATATATGACTCAGAGACCAATGAGAGAACCTCACAATACCTACCGATAAGACATGTATAACTACCATATAATATTATAATATATAGTGACGTTAATAATATATCTCAATACTTATATCGTATATAATAGACATATATATATATATTATATCATATCACTGAGATAATATATTCTATCTATGTACTATAACTCTCTGTTTATACGTCTTTGTCTATTTAGTAATTTTAGTAGTATATTAACGTAAAAGAGTGTCGATACTATTAACTATATATACACTTATACGATTAAACTAATATAAGACTTACATATGACCATAAATATCGCTACTCAATGCATTATCAGTATATTATAACAAAAATAATATAGAGCATCATATACACTTCATAGATTATTATCTCGCTCATAGTTACGCTTGTAGCACATCGACTATTACACAATTCTTCATATAACTATGATATATAACTAATGAATGAATGACATTTTATGGATGCTAACATCATATATCAGTAGTTATATATATCTATACATTATAATAGCCTCCATCAACCTTCTAACCTCTCTAATACATTATATATGATTATACTATACAACTGTCAGATCATATAGTAGATATAGCCTATCACACTATGAATATTATTACTATATAATATCTCTGGAGTTATACGATCATACTGTGCATATCCATATGAATCTGTCTATATATATAATATAGTATACATAAACACTGCACGCAACCTATGGGTGACAATATTTCACAAAATTCATATGATATTAACCACACAGTACTGTCAGGTATAGGTAATATAATACCTATATTAGTACTTAATTATATATATATAATATATTATAATATACATACTAATATAACTATTAATATCGTAAATTTCCATTTAAAAAATCTCCTAATATATTATTAATTAACTAGTATATAAATTATATTATACGTATATATACATACATAAATACCAGTTATAGTAGATCCTATATAATATATATAAGTACGCTATTGCTCATTCCTAGATTATAATGCAATACTCTATAATAGTCTTAAATAAACTGAACACATGCCAGATATTTCACTATCAGAACTCAAGTGATTCTTAAAATCTCACCGACATATCATATATTACTTATACACTATATATCACTATGTATATATTCTATATAATATCAACTACTATATACAATTTCTATTCTATAAGTGAATTATCTACATTAATATACTATACTATAATAATATCTACATATCATCATTACTTTTACATTTCATACATCATCAGCTTATATTTATACATATATATATATAAATATGCCACTCATATAGTTAGTCGATGCTAATACTACGTATATATATATATATAAATATACTTTATACGCATATATAATACATATTATAAAATCATAAATAACATCTAATCATATAATCATATTATATATAAGATGACTATAAGTCTTGTTAGCATTTATATCGTATTATATATATTATAATATCATCTATTATATTATCGAGTATTATCCTTTTTTGAAGTATATACTAGCCTATATACACTGTATATAACGTAATTTAAGTTCTTATTTTAATAAAAGGTGTATATACTATAACATACTATAGATATATATATATATATAAATACACTGTATATATAAGTCATGATACGTAGCAAACAATAACACATAATATAATATACCTATAATAATATGACACATTATAATAGATACCAAACGAGTAAGCAAATATATGCATAATTATCTTTATTTATCTATATTATGCTATATAAATATATAATAATAGTATATGATAGTACCTATATATATATATATAGAACTACTCATAAATATACTATATATTATATACCGCATAGTATAAATTACTATGTTGGGCAGAATTAATTAACGCAGCAGCATATATAATATAATAATATACCTATGAATAGTAATAAATATACTCTGGACTAAGAAACACTTGTCCGATATATATATTACCTCATATCATACTACTACCTATAACGCTATTATACTATTACACTACACTATATATTATCGTTAAATACTCATCTATTAATATATATTATATATAATATCATATTATATACTATAACATAATATTAAACCTATATTATATAAAACATATATATTATAATACATACATATAATAACTAAGATAATATATAATGAGTTGAATAGTTAGATATCATATATATTTTATAATATCATATACATAATATATAATATAGTATAACTTCTAACGTATATAATACCTATAACCGAGTATAGATTAATACGTTCACTTACATGACCTTACTGATACCGCACTTATACTCTTATCAACAATTGACTCTCTTTATATATAATATATATATTCAATAACAGCGCTATGCTCGGCGGTGTCAGTAGAAGCGGGGACTTAAAGGGACTAGTGGTGTTATGGTTGGCTGAGACCCCTCACTCTACCCACGCTCTCTATATCTCTTGCCAGTGAATTGTTACATGCCGTGACACCTCATCTCATCCTGAGACGGTTCTCGTAACAAAACAACTACATATATCCTATCCGAATCCCGCCCGTTCTCACTTCAACCTTTGCGGCGACAATGACTAAAATAGCTCATGTACTGATACGTCAATGCGTACATGTAGAGATGGTTTGGCCAGGACCATAAATGTTAGGAAATACGAGGAGAGAGAGGCCCGATTCAAGCACCTGTCATTTAGAAGGGATCGAAGAAATTCTGATTTGTGCGGCCCGTGACTGAAACAAAGATGAATAGGAAGCGTGAAAGAATGACGTGAGTGTGGCGCTCATGTGTGCTTGGATGTAGTGAGTGGACGCAGGAAATGAGCAATGAGAGAATGGAGAAGGAGCTTGCTATTTGATACGAGGACAATCATATGTGCTACTCATGAGATAATAGCATGGAAATTGGTAGTTGTGTGATCAGTACTTAGAATTTCTAATGGGTTAAGGTTTAAGTTGGAAAGCACATCAAGGTATGTGTGTGCCTACTGTAACTAGCGCCCGTCCATTCCTGAGGGAGCTGATGTGCAGAGAGTGCGGGATCTCTTCTTCTGATAATATGAATGATCGTTTATTGATAATGGAAGTGAGTGGAGCCTCAATCGACGATCGATATCTGATAGTTTGAGTGGGTGCTAGAAAATGCGCTATAGGATAGGTGAACTGTCAAAACCAGACAAATGGACATAAATCAGATGAACTTTTGTTGTGACGTGAGAAAATGAGGAATTGTCAACGTCAAGGTGATTATGATTCTCCTGTGTAAGAGCTCGAGAGAGGTACTGCTGCCAACCCAATCCGTCAGACTGTACCGCCTCACCATAATCTTCTCCTACACATCGCACACCCAAGTAGATCTCTTAGTCCAGCAGCATCCAAAGATGAACTTCAGTAATCGCATTGAGCTACGGTTGCTAGGTTAAAGAGATGGTATCCTCAGAAATGAAACATGATACATGTTGCATGTCATTCGTGCTTGGTGCAGAGGAGTAAAGCTTGAAATATGTGCAATGCATGGAATGTTAAAAAGTCAGTGTTGCTCGACTCCTATCCAATCACTGCCTCAGGCCCAAACCGTACAACCTGACCAGACCCAACCTAACCTAACACATCCCTGTCACATCGCTACAAACTCGAGCATCGTCATCACAGTAATACCAGTCCCAGTTCTGAAGTGTATAACATAGATCCGTTGTCCATTCACTCGTCCTCACCGTCTAAGAACCAGCACCTCTCAGCATCAATGCCTCTCAGCCAATAACATAATCTATATGATAATATTGTAATGCCAAGTGCAGGGGGTTTGATTAAGGGGAGATAAGGACAGGAAGTGGGATTAATAGGAATTAAGAGGCGAGATGTAAGTGACAGACGGACGTCGACATACTAGCGTACGATAGGTAATGAATACAAAGATGTGGCAATAAACAGTAGAGCTGTCCAATCATAATCAAGTTTGAATGACGAACAAGATGAAACTAAAACAAAATCTGGACGCAAGCATGAGGAAGCGAATGTGATTTAGTAGCTGCAGAGGTATGTATGATTGAATTTTTCTTGAAATAAGAAAGTAAGAATCATTAACAGCGCAGTAACCATTGGAACTGAGATGGTGATGCAAAGCCGTTAATTGTAAAAAAGCAGGCGTAAGTTCGGAATGTGGGCTAAAAGCAAAGGATTAGGTCTCAACAAGAAAAGAAGTCTGGAAATTACATAAGAAGATTAATAAGCAAGGAAAGATCTAAAAGTTGGCATACGTAAGATGGGAAATAATATAAGAACTGGTCAATAAACAGGTTTGGCAAGGAGATGAAAAGGGAAACTTGTCAATCACAAATAGAGGTACATGCTCTTTTGGAAGGAAGCGGCGAAAGGTATAAAGCAACGAGAGAAGAGAAATTTAAAAATAGGAATAATGAATAGGGATGGGTGGCTCCCATTTGTAACTGCATGCAAAGATGGGGATGTGTAGTTACATAGAGTGGTGGAGGGAACACTCGAAAATCTATCAAACATTGCTAGTAAGAAAAAGAGGTGGATTATGTGAATGTGTGTGGGTTGATGGTGCAAGAAGGAATAGGTTTTTTTTGGGGATGAGATCTATTAGTAGAGGAGGAGGTATGGGAATAGTAGTGACACAAATTAGAAGAACTGGGCAAATCTGCAGGCATAGATGGAGGAGAGGTTTACTGGTCAAAAATGATCGAAGAATTGAGGCGGGTATATAGATGAATGAATGCGATCTGGCAAGTTGTGTAACTACAGGTTTATATGGAGGGGTAATAGTTCGAGGGATATGAGAATTGAGCAGCTCACAGTAATAATAGATCTACCCTATACTCTAAGACGCCGGTAAGAGTCAACACACACGAGGATTATTGGAACTGCTAAAAATAATAGGTGATTTATTAGCGCTACTTGAGCTTTTTGTAAGGAAGTTTATATTGCTGCGGTTATTTTGGCAAAGAGCTACGTTTACGCTAATTACATTGACTTAGGGACTGATTCTTCATGAACGAACCACATGCATGTTACCATTTGGAACATGTTAAGGTAGCGTGTTGTGCTGACTCAATAAATTTTCGCACCTGAAATCAGAGATGCATTGAGGAAAATGAGAGATAAAAGATGAATTGTATTTAGGTTTTATGGAATATTGAATACAGGCGCTAATATCGACAGGATATACAATAGGGGGGAAGCTCTTGTGCAAGTCTGTTATCTCCGTAATAATATGGTAGGTTAACGTTTCAGGTAAGGCCTTGCGGAATTGGAATCAAAATCATATATGATAGCGAGCGTGATGTAAAATATAATGGACATTGAACAGTTGATTGGGGTTAAATATTAGTAAACGGAGTGTAGGGCTAGGAATCTGATGTTAATAGTCTCTGTCGTTCGGGGTCTTATCTAACTTTGTATTTTGGATGGCCGAGTTCCACTGAAAGAATTAATAGGGTAGGGTGGGATTGGAAGAGGTGGTCCAGAAATGATTGGGAGAAATAAATGAAAGGGTGAGCATGGAGATGTTACCCTATCTCCATCTGTATGCGGCGATGATTTGGTTGTTTTGTGTGTCAAATGTGAAGAAAGTTTGAGAGAGATGATTGAAAGAGGGATTTGGCAGAAATGTGTAAAAGGAGGGTTGGAAGTTAAATGTAGATAGAGGTAAGGTTATGGTATTGAGTAAGAGGAGTCCGTGGTGTGAAGTTATGTTAGACAGTGAGCAACTATAACAAGTGGCTGAGTGTTTAAATATCTTCTTAGGATATATTTGTATAAAAAAGAAGAAAACGATGATTCAGAGTGTAGTTGGAAAATTGTGACATGGTGTAGGAAGGCATAAGCTGGCTTGAAATTAATCTTCTTGGATGAGGTAAAGGGACTTAGTCCTCGAGGCTGCACTAGTGTTTGCATTCGAGGGTATGATGCTCCCTGTGCTTAATGTATAGAAGTGAAGCTATTGTTCTTGAATTAAGAGGTATGATCTAAGGATAATATTTGTTCAGTATGGACATTTAGGGGGCTTGTCGTATATGCGAGAAGAAATTTGATAAAATTAAAGAAAATGAACGACTATTAGGGAGTTGTGTGTGTGAAGAGGGGGTTAAATGTGAGAAATAAACGACGAGTACACATTCAGGTGTTTGTGTATCATGGAAAGGATTATGGGAATGATTTGGCTAGTCGGTTGTTAAGCTAGCAGATAACACTATAGTACTGTGAATGTGCTTGGAATCAATCAGAGCTGGATGAGACCGTAAGAAAAAGTTGATGACTTAGTACAGTGTAAAAGGGAATGCCCGAAGGAGAGAATGATTAGGTTATGGCAGAGAGTGAAAGATAATAAGTTATCGATAATAGGATTGTGAATGGCGGTCGGCATGTTAATGCATAGGTGAACTATGGTATCGTAGGGCCTGGCCATAACTCAGGGACATCGAGAAACCCCACATGTACATATGATACCAGATAGTTTAGACTGCTATTCGTCGCACAGTCTCGGGAAACCTAGACTGGATTTTCTGACGTGGACTAGTTCCTCACTTAAGGTTAATAAAGGTGTTGTTAAGAGAGGAATAGCCGACTCGCGACGTGCTCGGACTTTTTCATTCGAGTTGACCGTCAATTGTTCTCCCTAATGTACATACCTATTTCCTTCTTGCTTGAATGTTCACTGCAAGTCCCGATGCATAGCACCCTCCCAATCCTGGGGAGAGAGAGGGTGTCGGCATTATACATAACCAATGAGAACTCGCTTAATTACCCTAGTATTACTCTGACCATATAATAATATAAATATAAGTTGGTATATCACTTAAGTTACCATAATATTAATTCATCAATATATATCAATAACTCCCCAAATAAACAAAAATCGTAATACTGATGCTGTAATACTATAATATACTAATTATACTATATATAATCACTAAATATAATATGATATTAATATAATCAATAATGATATTATGGCATATACCACTAGTACTATGCACGTCAGCAAACAAGCAAGAATTATATACTACTAATATATATAGTAATATTATATAATATGTTATATATTTAAAATATATATATATATTCAAAACCGTGAGACTTATACAACCTCTCATAAGTACTTAAGTATTTAGACCAATAGACTGTAGAAGGTTAAGACATACCCCTAGTATATTAAAAATTATAACGAGTTGCATATGGTTATACTACTAACAATATATATATATATATATATAATATATATATATATTGTGTTTAAAGGGGAGGACGCAGGCACCGTCTGAAAGATGCAAGCACACACACCCCACGTTGGGCATAACCCAAAGAGTGTTAGGTTTGGCTGGTACACTACGATTACTCCCTTTCCCTTTGGTTCATCCTTTGGTTTACTCTTTCGTTCATTCTTTTTGACCTTCACCTTCTTAGAGGGTTTTTCCAGCGTATTTCAACAATAATAACCAAGAGTAGTTATTGAATATATTTGATGTGCACTACCACCGTTCTCATCCTTCTTCACATGTCCCCTACAAACGTACTAGCCCACACTCGAACATTTCCTATTTGTCAATTTGAAAAATGGCTTAAGCATAAACCTACCTTGGAGATGCTTGGAGGGGGGGATATCCAAGCATGCTTCTTGTTCACTCTTCCAACCATTATCACTAAGAGGTTGGCGACCTCCTGTGATAATGGTGGGGCCGCCAACAACTTGTCACCAGCCAGATCTGGTTCATGATTTTTTTCATAAATTTCAGCAATTTTCGAGTTTTTTTTTCTTATTTCCACTTTGTTGAACACCACCCCTTTTCCAATAGATCTTGTAATAGATCTAGCCTTTGTTCTTGACCGAAACACAGATGCTTGGGCGATCCGACAACAATTTCTATTCTGTTCCTTATTTCTGTCTCTTTCCTCAAATTTCATCCAATTGCGATATTGTGCATATAAGCTCAATTTCGTCTTTTCTCTCAAAGTTTTTTTCACATCACTCCAGTTTCTTGCTCTTTTACGGGCGTCGTTCGTCTCCCTGTATAATTATTACAACGGACACTGGCCTTCTGAACTCTCCAATAGTATTCCTTCCCCATTGAGGACACGGCTTTCACGCCTTTCCATACAGTCTCATCCTTCCATTGTCCAAATTTCTGACCCAAGACTTAGCCGCTATTCCCAATCTTATATAATCTATTCATTTGACTTGAACATGTTTAAATACCATGTGTCGAAACATGTTGGCCTTTAATTATGCTCTGCTTCTGAATTTTCCCCAATTCTGATATTATAATTTAGGAGCCCTCTAGCCTTTGCGCACTAAAGTACATAAAAATAAAGTTTATCACTAGTTTCGTTTGCAAAAAAAAACAACAAAAAAAAACACCTCATATAATTTAAAAATAGCCTCCATTTTGCACTTGCCGCTTTATTATATGCTTGCAATTGTACAATACTAAAATAAATAAATAAATACTACTACATAAATTATATAATAACTTGAAGCAAAATATAATTTGCCTTTATTATACTTGTGAAAACATTTATGAAAATTTTATGAGCTTCAACACTCAGTTTTGGCAAATTCATTCATTGCCTTAAGTAAAATTTATTTTATTTTTACAATAAAGCGAACAAAATGTTGTAATAATAAAAAATATTTTATTTTTTTTTAAAAATAAATATGATAATATTTGCAAATGGAAAAGTTATAAATATTATTTTGTTTTTATTATTATTATTATTATTATTATTATTATTATTATTATTATTATTATTATTATTATTATTATTATTATTATTATTATTATTATTATTATTATTATTATTATTTTATATAGTATTAATATTATTTTATTAATTTATTATTATGATTGTTATTCATATCTACTATTAGTATTAACTTTTATTATTAATTAAATTTTATAAATTATGGATTACTTATTATTATTATTTATATTATTAATCTATATATTATTATTATTTGATTATTATTTAATTATCTATTGTATTGATATTATTATTATTATTATTATTATTATATTATATTATTATTATTATTATTATTATTATTATTATTATTATTATTATTATTATTATTATTATTATTATTATTATTTAATAATAATTATATCATTTATATTATTTTTATTATGATGATTACATATTACTATATATTACTTATATTATTATTATTATTATTATTATAATTATTATATTATTATTATATATTATGTTAAGTATTATATTATTATTATATTATATTATTAGTTATTCATTATTAGTATTCATTATTATTATATTATTATTATTTTTATTTATTATTATTAATTTTTCAATTATAAAATTGGACTTTTACCAAGAAAGTTTTACATTCATACAATGTACTAAAATTTGTCAAAATTAATGAAAATAATAACCTTTATCACACTTCTATTTGATTTTGTTAAATTATTAATAAATTATTAATTTAATTATTATTAAATTATTATTAAATTATAGATTTTTAAATATTTATATTTAAAAATCTATTGTGTGGAGTAAGTAAAATACACACACTTATTTTTATTTCAATAATACGCATATGCAGTCGCCACTTCAGATTGGTTATTTGAATATTTCGTGGCTAGTTATCGTTATTTAGTTCTGCCAATGACCTTAAAGCTGATGTTCTTTCTGACGTCAACAGCATATATATACTGGTCGTATGTTTAGCCATTGCTTAGGGAATCATTCTCTTAAAGACAGTCATGTTGATTGGAATCAGTGTTTTATTAATCTTACTTTTCTAAAATAAAACAATGCCAAAATGACGTAAGGTATTTATTTATTTATGTATAAATATAATCATAAATAAGCAAATACTGGAGAGTCGAATCACTCAAAATTCAAAACCAATAAAAAATTAAACGATGTTAGAAATTCTTGGTAAATTTACTGGAGCAAAAAAAATAGCAGACCATATTCTTCTCAAACAAAATACCGAATTTAACTCTTTGAAATTCTTTGAGAAGCGTTTAATTTTTAGTTCTTGAATTTTTTTTTTTTTTTTTTTTTTTTTTTTTTAAACCTTTAAAGATGGTTTCATTCAAACAGCAGCAGATTTTATTTTACAAGAAGAGGTGCAGATTGGAGAAAACTTATATATAGGCTCCATCAAATGGTATCTTACTAGAAAATGTGGGTTTTGTTTGTAAAATACTCAGACTGGCATATTTCACACAACCAAAACCTCTTAGGAAACACACAGCTTAAACCTTCTTCTATCCTTAATATTCTTGGGATCTTCAATCTCTTGATTTCTTTCCAGTATGCATAACATTGCTTTTCTCATTACGCCTAAGATGTTGAATGCTCTGACGCACCTTCAGGATTTCACAACACTCAAACTGCTGTCTCTGCGTAAAGGCATCGTTCTCCCTTGTGTGAAAAGCAAATTTAAGCGGTGGTTGTTGCATTAACCCAGATTTTCTTGAAATGGGAAGAGTCTAGGACTTTCCACCTCGTCAACTCTTCCATTCCCAATTCCGATGACCCTCTCCAATCTGGTCATAAAAACTGTTGCATAATTCTCCTTACTCCTTATGGTATCCTAAATCCATCGGATATTCCCCTTTTGAGCTTTTCCAACGCATAACTGATCCAATGAAGAGTCCTCCTTTAAACCGGCTTTCATCTAAGTTTCATTCTTTCTCTCTTATTAATAATATAATGATCATATAATAATAAAATATAATAATATATAATAATGAATATAATAATATAAAATAAATAATAAATAATAATAATAATAATAATATAATAATAATACTATAATTATTACTCTTAATTTAATACATACATATTATAATAATTATAATATAATCATTCGATAATAATAATAATAATAATAATAATAATAATAATAATAATAATAATAATAATAATAATAATAATAATAATAATAATAATAATAATAATAATAATAATAATAATAATAATAATAATAATAATAATAATAATAATCTACTTGAAAATCTGAATCACTCATACTTTTATATTCAATACTACCTATGGCTTCGAAACTTCAACCGTAATATATTAGATGTCAGAATTTTATATGATACTAGAAAATTTTTTCACAACTGTTAGATTAAAGAGACCTGTTTATCGCTTTTAACCAGAAGTTACCTAATATATATATATATATATTAAAATTTTTATTATATATATGTATATTATTTAGATAGTTATAAGTTTATTTTCATATATATATATATTATAGTCAATAATATACTAATATATATATATATATATATATGTATATATAGGTTTTATGGGTTTGCATCAGGATTTATGATTTGCATTAGGTTATATGATTTGCAACAGGCGGAATGATAGGTTAAAATTATTTGGTGAAGCTTCATGCAGTGTTGTGATATATGATGTCCGCGGTAGGCCTGAATGAATCAAAAGTATTGTATGAACGTGATGTGAGTGGTGTGTAAGAATTAAATGGAGTTAAAAAGTGGTTGGTTAGAAGTATTAATAATGGAGTGAGGCACAGGATTGTTATGTTCCTGGTATCAGATGGATTATGGATGGGTTATGAAATAGATTAGAGGTGAGGGTGAACTGGGGAGGTGTTTGAATGAATGAAGAATGGATGAGAGTGGAAGATGCCCTACCTATAAAATATGGCAGATGATTTTGGTTTAGTTGTGGCCAGTCTGAAAGAGATGAATGATTGTGAGGGATTTGGTAGGGTTGTGGAAAGGAAGGTTGAAAGTAAAGCGCAGATAATTGTAAGGTTAATGTTGTGAGGTGGGGCAGTCCTCGGTGTGAAGTTATGCTAGATGGTGAGCAACAGGAACAAGTGCCTGAGTTTAAAAATTTAGGATATATGTTAAATGAAAAGGGAACGGATGATGCAGAGTGTAGTAGGAAAGTTGTGAAATGGTAAGCAAGGTGCTGGCTGCAATACTAAGTCTTGAGGCGCTAGGGTCTTACATGTAGGGGGTGTTGTTTACCTGGTGTTAAATGTATGGTAAGTTGAAAGCTATGGTCTGCGGAATAAGAGTATAGATTCTAAATTACAATTGTTCAGATGAACAACTTAAGGGCGTGTTAGGTTGTAAGAGACATTGTTAAAATATGGAATGAACGCATTGGGAAGTTGTGTGATTTGAAGAAAGGAGTAAATGAGAAAATAAATGAAAGTACATTGTGAGGGTTTGGTCAAGTGGAAAGGATGGATGCTAGTCGGATAATTAAGCGGATAGATAGTGGTGAGTGTGCTGGGAATCCGCCTGCTGGGAGACCGAAACAAATGTGGATTGAGTCAGTGAAGAATAACCGTGAAGGAGAAATGTGAGTTGGCAATTGGCGAGAATAAGGGTGCAAAATAGATTGATGGCTGTGGATTTTGTGAGGTGATATGGTTTGTGGCCACCGCTTGCCAAGGGACTTGAACCCTACATTGACGAGATGCCATAGTGAGGTCCCGCCACAGTCCCGGGAAGCCCTAGTGTGGATTTTTCAGATTGGGACGAGTTCTAACTTAAGGGTATACGAAGGGGGCGTGGCCTGGCTTCTTTTTCGACTTACGTCATATTTCTTGCTACTACTTTCCGTTTCCGTGTGCATCTTCCTGATTCTCGCGCTTAAGCACCAAGCCCCCGTCAGGGAAAGAAAGGTGAGATGAGATTGAATCGGATGATGATTGC
>JABUQX010029483.1:0-15000 GCA_015478945.1 Trachelipus rathkii | reverse complement strand
GTTATCTGAAGATTATTGAAATATAAAATAATAATAATAATTAATAAAATAATAAATAATAATAATAATAATAATAATAATAATAATAATAATAATAATAATAATAATAATAATAATAATAATAATAATAATAATAATAATTTATTCAATTTAAGATTGCATGAAATTAATTGTGTTTGCAAGCAGGGCTGCGGAGCCGGAAAATTTTTTTCCGGCTCCGACTCTGGCTCCGGCTCCGGCTACGAGCTCTCATGTTAACATTACTCGGCTCCACCCGGCTCGCTCAGGCTCCAGCATTTTATAAATTACACGCTTCGACTCGGCTCCGCGCTCCAGCATTTAAATTGCCAGGGGGGGGGGGGGGGGGGGCTCCGGCTCCTCCCTTCTATTTAAGATGCTTGGCTCCGGCTCCGGGTCCGACTCTAGTTATATTCCTTTCCATTTACAATATGAAATCATAATTCCTGTTCATGAATTTCTTTATGGCTTGATGAAATGATATTTGATTCATGAATCTTTAATTAACTTATGAATTCACCTTAGATATATTTTATAGTAAATATAATTTTTTCAAATCCGGCTACGAAGTTCCCTTTACGCTTCCTAAAATTTTAATAAAATTCGTTTGCAAACGATAAACTGCCTGTACATTACGTATAATAATTTTACTAAAAAATTTTTTTTTTTTTTTTTAAAAACGGTAAAAATTATATTTCAGTTTCACCTTAAAGTTTAAAATAATTTCCTCCTTGAACTAGAGCCTGCCTTGAATCGTAAATGTAAATATAATTTATTAAAAACTTTTTTATTTGTAAGAAGAAAAATATAAATTCACTTTTTTCCTTAAATTTTAAAATGACATGTCTTTTTGAAGACTGCTTAGCAGTGACAGTTATGATTTATTATTCTTCTTAAAAAATAAAATTTCTTCAATCAAATCCTCCTTTAACGATGTCTAAGGATCCACCTTTTATTACTTTTTAAAGCAGAACATGAAGCTCTCAATTCACTTGACTAGGAAGGAAAGCTGTAATTGTGTAAGCCGCATCCTTGAAAATTTTTAGGGATCAGGGGAAATCCTTTTAATTAACTGTCAATATTTGGATTTCCGGTTGAACTTCTTTATCTATCTTCATCTAATGCTTGTGGAATTCTAATTTGTATATCTTTCTAGAGGATTTTTAGGTTAATCAGGTCTTGCTTCCTGGTAGTTTGTCTTTTTTCAGTCGCTTTCTGCACCTCTCAATTGTCAAGGATTTTACCGTCTCGATCGACAATATACACATAGTAGGATTCCTGAACTGCTGAACTATTCTGACTCCGACTCAGATTTCTCGATAGTATTATTCATCTTAAGTCCTAGTTCACAAAGACCATTCCTAGCTTTTAATATCAGATGTTCAGTTCTGAGGAAGACACTGAACTGTGGACCAACAAAGATGGCCGACCAAAAATATTTTTTTTGTTTTCAGTTACATTCTTTCCTTTCTTTTCATTGAATTTATGTCATTTGATAAATCCATTTAATATAATACTATTAAAATAAATTTCTTTTTGCAGTCAAGACTGTCTGAATGAATTTTTCTGTGTGTGTCGATTTTGTTCCCACTAACTATCGGAGAGAGAAAGTTCAGGAGTACCTGCAAGCATCATACTAATATGGCCTTTTAGTTGCAAAAGCCTTTTGAGCATAAGACATGTACTTCTCCATCTTGTCTCTCTTGATCAAAGATTGAAACTTTTCCAGCTTGACGCCTTAGAACTTTCATTAATTATTTGGGATCGCGTTGCTCTGCTGTTCTTGTTTCCACCTTGCTATAAGATTTTACTGATGATGATGCGGACGACGAATCACGAGCTGCTAACTTAAAGTATGGCCTCCACACTTCATGTTGAAAATGTTATGTCATCGCACATAGTCTATCTTATGTTTTATCAAGATCCTTCTGAAAACAACTGATTACTTTCTGTTTTGACATCATATATAATATAATATCACATTTACCTAGCTCCTGTCCTCATTCTCCAAGCCTTTATTTAATTTTCCATCGTACTGATCATATGTTGATGCCGGTCTAGTCCGTAATAAGCTAGTACTTGGCTCTTATTATCCGAATTCTTTTTAAAACGTCAATAACAGAGTCTCGATATAATATAAGCTGAAAATGTTGCGATTTGGTATCTCTTACTACTAACGTATTATTAATATTGTTTTTATCAACGCCACATTCTAATATTAAGTATCAAAATAATTTATGCTTTGCCGCTTGGTCAGCATGCCATTTCAAATGCAAGAAAGCGTCCCTTTAAGCAATTTTTTAAGTTTATTTTTTGCTCAAACGCTTCTTCTAGAACTGTTTTTTTTAATATTTTCTTCCCGGTCTAAAGGAACTTTCAGTTTCGAAGTCATGTCTCCACATAGTGCTTAAGATACTGCTCTGTTGCAAAAAATCTTATTGGTCATATCTTAACAAACCATTATAATAATAATACTTTGAATTTTATTTACATTACGGACAGTAACAATTTTTAACAATTGAAAGAAGTACTCCACTTTTATACTGAGTTTTCAAAAAATATATGGTTCCATCTTGAAACAGCTTTTCTTCACTCCTTCTGTTTACACATTGCAGCACACTGTTTGGATGAGAGCGTTTTAATGTCGCATTAATTTAAAGATCCAGGTAGATTTATTGTGGCCCCATGAGTAATCTGTGGTTTGGTAAAACTCCTTAAAATCATGATCGAATCTGACTGTTTCCCATTAACTGTGTTTGCTAACTATTTCATAACTGACAAAGTGTAAATACTTTTATCTTCAAAGAGAATAAAATATTTAGTATGTGAGTGTTTTCGATTTTGTTTAGTGTTGACTGATTTTCTTCTAAGGATAATAACTAAATTTAATTAAAGTTACTATAGAGAGTTAAAACCTTTTTAGTGTTTGAACAAGTAAAAGACATAACATATTTCGAATAAAAGAGAAGTACTAATACTATTATATATAATATATAATAGTATATTGATATATATATAGTATATTAATATATATAATAATATATAATATATATATATATATAAATATATATATATTTATATATATTATATATATTATATATATATATAGATATATACTATCAGTGCGACTAGTGTACAGGACGATGAGCGATCGCTTCTCCTCACAATTTAAACATAAATCTTGAATTCTCTAACACTTATTAAAGATCAATGTTTTTAATAAATAACTTGAAATGGAAGTTTTGAAAAACCTTGTAATAGGCAGAAACGTAAGAAGATTCATCTAATAAGGAAGAATTTGAATAAACATACTTGTCTGAGTCTGTAACGTAGTTTTGAAAATTCTATTTTAATTATACTAGAATATGAGTTGGCAGAGCGAAGAATCATGTCATCGCTCCGATCAGCTCCAATAGTTATTGATAAATTCTACGTCGGCAGCGATATAGATAGAGTTATATAAATATTAAGCCGTTTCGTTTTAGCTGTTTTGTCTTACGGACTCGATACCAGAGCAAATTCTTACGCAATTTTAGATACGTTTCGTTTGCCAAACAACGACCGGCTGAATGAATTATCTATCTTACTAGAAACTTGCTTACAAACATACGAAAAATCATAAATAGTGTTTGGAATACGTCTTCGGGGTAGGATCTATCTCTGCTCTCTCTCTCTCTTCTCCTCTCTCTCTCGTCTCTCTCTCTCTCCTCTCTCTCTCGTCTCTCCTCTATATTATCTATACATGTAATTATATTATTATATAATTATATATATATATATATTATCATACTGAAAAATTAATATATTTTAATTTCTTTATTATTACTAATAATACTCATATATATATATAAATATAGTATTTGTTTAAAAACAAAAACTATTGAAAGTGCAGCATTGAACGAGAATTTCATCAAATAATTTGGCAGCTGAAATTAGCCATTTTTTATTCAAGGGAACATCTTCATGTCACAATTAAAAACGCGGCGACCACTAGTCGAAATACATTATTCACTGCATTTTCGTATGTCAGTTTGTAGCATAATTGAACTGCAGCTATCACGCAAACTATTAAATGCACCTTTCAAACTCTTATAAGTCATTAATTGATCTCCATTGGTAAAACCGAAAAAAGGAAAAATAAAAGAAAAAAATATTTCATGACAGCTGCTTTCTGGATCATTCTTGTTTAGCATTTTCGTTAGGAATAGAATTTTTCGGTAAAACAGTCCAAGCAAACTAGAATGTCAAATTACTTACGTTTGTGCGAATATTCTCAAAATTTTCTAAAATTTGACAAAACGACGTTTTTTTGAAGAACTGTTCTTATTTCTTCGTAAGATTCGTGAAGAATAGTTGCAAACGGAAACGCTTTACTTGGGAGCGATTCTTACGATCCCCTTCAGGCGTAAGTTGTCGTAACACTGATTATTATATTATTATTATATATTATTATTATTATAATTCTTATTATTATATATATATTTATTATATAGTAATATATATATAATAAGTAGTTATATATATAATAATATATATTATATATATATATATATTATATTATTATATATATATATATATATATTAGTCTTTTACTTTTACATTGATTCTGAAACGACACATCGAATCCCATAATAATTTATTTTTTTATGTCAGTTAACGTGCAATCATTTGGAGTGAGTTTGTGTTTGAGTTTTTAATTGTTTTATATATTTTTTACATGTTAGTATAATAGTTTCAATTAAATATATTAAAAAATAAGTTTTCAAGATTTTCTCTTGAAGAATAAAAGAGCTTGGTAGGCCTATGCCAAATATAAAATTAACTCAGACATCATACAAGAGCAAAAAACCGTACTCTCGAAAATTTAACGTGGATTTATATAAGAAACACAAATGGCTCTGCGGCTCCTCAGAGAAAAAGAAATGCTCATTTTTGCTTCCCATTTTGCTATCGAAGGAAGAGGATTCTGTGGGCAAGAATTGGAGTGCCGATTTTAGCCCATCTATCAGTGCAAATACGTAAACATGACGCTCTTGTAAGTCCATATAAACAATGACGGCTATGTGCAGTTTCAGAAAATGTAAATAATAAGAAATATTGATCTGCTTACAAACAAGCGATTGAATGCCACAATCAGCAAGTTACTGAAAATAGATACATTTACTAAGAATTACCAAGCCACAATTTGTGCAAATCTGAACTGCCCCTATAGGCCATTATCGAAGTTCTATTCTACTGAATCGCTGGTGTTTTAAATCCTTAATAGAAATACAGTGCTGAATTAGATCCAACTTTAAAAGAATCACCTTAAGTAAAGTTCTAACGTTTTCAAGGAACTTCAATGAACTATACAAAATGATTTTACTTTCTGCTCTTGGGAAATATGTCAGGATGCACATATAAAGAGATTTACAGCTGCTTTATCAGGCAATATCGCAGATAAACCTCTGATATATCAAACGAATTTCAATTAGCTCTCATTTTGCGCTATGAATATGACGGGAATATAAAGAAAGATTTTGGGGACTTTTTAACCCAGCTTCTCACAGGGCAGAATCAATAAATAAATAGCTAGCGTTATTTCTGATCAATTAAATCCTTGTACCGAACTGCCCCAGAAAAATTGATGCAAAGTTAGTGAATGTGCCGCAGTTATGAGTGACACGTAGTGGTGTAAAACGTATTTATAAAACGACGTTTCATGCTCAAATGCCACATTAGTCACTGTATGCGCATCAATTATTTTGATAATGAACTCAGTCAGTTTCTAAATTCTTCAGAGTTGGAGAGATTCGTTAGAAATCATGTCACTAATCTCGAATCTTTTTTCACCAATCTCCTCAGAGATGCCTTATTAGATGACATTATTGGAACGGCTGCCAAAAAACTGTTAAAACAAACTGGAAATTTTAACAATCCGAACTGTAAACATGGTTTTTTGAACATAGAGAGCTATTGTTAGAATGCTTTGAAAAAAATCTAAATGAAAGCAAACAACCAGAACACGAGCTCAAGCTAGGAGGTTGCATAGGTTGATGACTGATCCTACTTTTGTTATTTTGGCTCACTGTTTCTCGCTCATATAATGCCGCATCGTAGATGATTTCTATAATAAAAATTCAATCCAAGAAATGCAGACTGTAATTCCTCATTAAAACAAGCTGTATGAACTTCAATTAGAATTAGGAAAGCTTAGAAACAGTTTTCCCATAATGAAAGTAATTGAGGAACGTATGATGTTTGTGAGGTGAGAAGAGAAGAAGACGTTATAATGCTTCATTCACTACGAAATTAAATAAGCTGCTGCGTAATAAAGTCGTGTGACATATAATAATTCAGTCTAAGGAGAGGTTTCGTTTAGTGATCATCTACTATCAGCACTTTTCGAGCGTGAACACTTTAAATTATATAGAACTCATTTCCACGTTTAATTTGAAAGACTGTAACTGTTATCCGTTTTTAACATCTTGCGACTCAATATCTGAACTTCAAGTTATATATTCTAGGAAGATTTTATTCCCTAAAGGAGCTCTTGTTCTATAAGTACATTATTGAAGGAATGGAATCAGAATTTTGAAGACACATTAAGTTGCTAAAAGAATTTTAATAACTTATCCATAGGCATCTGTTGAAGCGAAAGATGCTTTTCTAGATTAAAAAAGAATAAACCGTTATCGGAATACAATGGGGCAAAGAAAGACTGAATGCCTCGTTGCGCTTGCAACGAACCGAGATATTGTCCAGTAATCCATCTTTTGAACATCTTTGTGATTGACTTATTTGCAAGTCAAAAAGCGAGAAGATAGGAAAGAGTCTTACATAATTATAAAAAACCTACAATTTAATTATAAAGTAAGTAATTTATTATTTTCACATATGTTATTTTAAATCATTCATTTTAAATATAATTTTTTATGTATATTTGTATACCGTACGAAGTAGAATAATGGCAATAGGCGGCTAACCTTTTGTATAAAATGCATATATATAAGTCTATATATATATTATATAAAATATATAATATATTAAATTAATAATATATTTGACTATATTATTTATTATATATATATTATATATATATAATATGTGAATCGCACCCCCATTCCATTTCTACCACGAGTCGCCACTGATATATATATATAATAGTATAATATATATATATATATAAATATATATATATAATATAATAATAATATAATTATATAATATAATATAATATATCTATATATATATATATATATATACGTATAATACTATTATATATCCGCTAATCAGATATATTTGCTTGGATATTTGCCTTCAAACTTAGAAAAAAAAAAAAAACTTCCCCCAAAAAAAAAAAAAAATTTGAGTATCTACTCAACTTAATATATATATATATATAATACATAGTATTATATTATATTATATATATCTAATAAATATTACTATATATTATATATAGATTATAATATATATATATATATATATATATACTAATATATAATATTATATCATATATATATATATATATAAACAGTAGGAGAATATAAATAATACTTTAATTTTGTAGGGCCGGAGCAGCGTCTTTTTGCGGCTCCGACTCCGGCTCCGGCTCCAACGTCCCTCGAAAATTTCGGCTCCGACTCCGGCTCCGGCTCCAGGCACCCCAAAGATTTCGGCTCCGGCTCCGCTCCGGTCCGCCTCCACCAAAACCTTGTGGCTCCGCGGCTCCGGCTCCCGGCTCGGCTCCGGCTTCGCAGCCCTGTTTGCAGGTATCTGTTTTCTACCCTTTACGCTTTTAAATTAACAATAATCTAAAATGATTTTGACATTAATCATATATATATATCTATAAAATATATAATATATATTAATTATATATATAATAATATATATATAAATATTATACATCTATATTTATAATATAATATAAAAAAATATAAATACAGTATATATTATATATATATATATATATATAATATAGTATTAATATATATTATATATATATTATATATTATATATAAATAATATATATATATATATATATATATATATGAATAAATATATTATAATATTCTAAGAAATAATTATATCTATGTAAATTCATAAATAGTATTAAGTACCACAAAATATTATATTATATATCTTATAATATATATATATATAATAATATATATTATATACTATATATATATAATATATATATATATATATATATATACTATATAATAATTAATATTAATATATATATATATAATATATACAATATATTATATAATATATATATAAATATAAGAATATATTATTGATATATATATAATATATATTATATATAATCTAATATATAATATATATATAATATATATAATATAACTATATATCATATATATATAATATATATAATATAAATATATATATATATAATATAATATATATCTAAATATATACTATAATAATATAATATAATATATATTATATATATATAAATAAATAAATCATATTATTATAGTATATATACTATACTATATGATATATATATATATATTATACTATATATATATTCTATATATAAATATTAATCTATATAATATTATATAATTTTATATATATATAGATATATATATATAATATATAATATATATATATATTAATATATATATTATATATACTATATAATATAAGATATATTTTATATTATATATATATATACTATATATATATATATATATTATATTTACTATTATATAATATATATATATATATATATATATATTATATATATATATATATATGTTACTAATATATTATATCAATATATATATAATTAATATAATATATATATATTCATATAGATAATATATATATATAATATATATATATATATACTATATATAATAATTTATATATATATATATATATACCGTATATATTATATGTATATCTATATATAATATATAGATATATATATTATATAATATATATTATAATTATATATATATTATATATATTATATATATATTATATATATATAATAATTTTTTATATAATTTATATATATCTATATATAGTATATAATATATATCATATATCCTAATATATAATATATATATATAATATATATATAATATTATATATATATATATTATATAATATATATATATATATATATATATATTTAAATATATATATATTATTATAATATATATATATATATATATATTATATATATAATATTATATATATAGATATTTATATAAAATAATAATATAATAATAAAATAACTAGATACTAATAATTAATAATAATAAATAATAATATAATATACATAATAATAAAATAATCATAAATAAAATAATATAAAAAAATATATAATAATAATAAATAAAATAATCATAATTAATAAATATAAAATATAAAATGATAATAATACGATAATAATAATAATAATCATAATAATAATAATATATAATAATAATAATAATAATATATAATAATATGAATAAAAAATAATAATAATAATAATAATATACAATAAAATGCAATAATAAAAAAATATTATAATAATAATAGTAAATAATATATAATATTAATATATAATAATTATAATATAATAATAATAATAATAATATAAAATCATATAATAATAATAATAATAATAATAAAATAATAATAATATAATAATAATAATAATAATAATAATAATAATAATAATAATAATAATATAATAATAATAATAATAATAAAATAAAATAATAATAATAATAATAATAATAATAATAATAATAATATTAATAATAAAGTTACCGTCATTTTTACTGGCACACCATTTTCTTTCTGCTCAGAAAATGTTTTTACATTTTTTTTTAAATTGTTGTCTATTTCATATTCGTAAAATAAATTATTCAGATTATATATATATATATATATATATATATATATATATATATAATATATATATATCACAATAGATATATATAATATTATATATATATAATACTATAAATTATATATATTATATATATATATATATATATGAGTATATATATATTTATATATATATATATATAATAATAATATATCTACTTATATTATATATATATTTAATATTATATATATAATTATATTATAATATATATATATAATAATATATATATATTAGATAAATAATCTCAAACTTTTCGTCTCCCCAAGACTGTCTGGTAAGGGCGTGGCAATACTCGGAAACAGAAAAGTAGTAGAAGAATATGACACAAGTCGAAAACAAAACCAGTTACAGCCCCTCTATACCTATTTAGTAAGAACTCAGTCTCAGTCAGAATATCATTGAGCTCACGGGACCGCATGACTCTCATAGATGGAATACGTCGTAGTGTATAGGTTTCATTCCCTTGGCCAAAGTGGGTCCAACCTACCCTCACAAACCCCCGCCATTCCATCCTATTATCACGCCTTCTATGCTCACATTGCTCAGAACTCACATCTCTTTCCTCCAGACATTCTTTACTGACTCAATCCACCCTTTCTTCGGTCTCCCAGCGGCTCTTTTCCCAACACACTTACCACTATGCATCCGCTTAACCAAACGACCGTCATCTCCTTTCCAATACAAACCATCTAACGTACTCATCTTATTTTCTCATTACTCATTTCTTCACAAAACACAACTCTCTAATACGTTAATTCCTCATTTTCAATTCTTCCTAATCCTCACGCCTAAAGATTGTCCATCTGAACACATGAACTTTAGATCTATACTCTTTTTCCAGACCATAGCCTCACTACTATATAACGATTAGTAATCAACATTACCATTATGTAAGACCGTAGAGCACTCAAGACTTGGTCCTTTTATATCCACCAACCGATTTAATTTCACCAGCCCCCTTCCTGCATTCTATTTCCTACTACACTCTGCATCCCATCCGTTCCCTTTCACCAACAATACTCTAAATATTTAGAGTAAGACACTTGTTCCATGCCTCACACATCTAACATAACCTTCACGCTGTGAATGTCTCACTTCCAAACCATACCTTTCTCTTACTACGTTACTTTCAACCTCTGTTACACACCCTCTAAATTCTCTACCACTCTCTCAAATCTCTTCTTCAGATTCACCAACAAAACCAAATTACTGCCATATAAGGCAGGGACCCTCACATTCACGTCATTCTCCTCAATTCATACCAAAATTCTTGCGCCACCCCCGTATCCCATCTCTTATTCTTCATAACCCATCACATACAATTGGAATAACCCAAGGACATTAACACATCCTGCGTCCCTCCGCTCTTAACTATTAAACAATCACTTTGAAACCGATTATCCTTACACACTGCTTTACTATCCGTATGATATACTTTTGCATTCCTCTGGAAGCCTACCACTCAACACATACATTTAACACTGCATAGGCTTTCCCTATAATTTCTATCAATACGCAGTGCAAATACATAAAACTAAATACATTTATTTACTTCTCTCTCTCATTTTTCTCAATTATTTGTTCAAACTGTAAGAGAATTTGATGACAACATCTCACACTTTCTAAACGCCTTGTTTTCTTCACTAATCAGTCCTTTTTAGTCTACTAAGAAAGCTCTCTTTTCAACCAAATACCCAGCATATATTCCCGTACAACAGTCAATAAACCTAATTCCCCTAAATTCTCATCAATTACCATTTATCTCCCCTTCTTTTATATAAGGTACTATTACTGCTTCTTCCAAACCATCGGAAATAAATCTCATAACGCGTTTATATTAACATTTCAAATTCCAACCAATCATCATCCTGAGCTTTCGTTCTTTATCGATTTCACCGTAAATCTTGATCTATACCTGCAGATTTAACCATCTTCAACTGCTCTACTCTTACCATAATCTTCCTCTTGCTAATTCCTGTCCCCTGAATCATATTTTTTGAACATCAAACAGCAATACGTTCATTATAGCCTCTTCATTACGCTCAAATTATATATTTTCGAAGTGTATTTCCCACTCTCCTGCACACCATTCATCAGTTACAAAAGCCCTATCCCTATCATTATTCTAAGCAGGTTCCCTTTATTCTCATTTTAACCTTTCGCGCTTCCTTCAAGAAGAACTTCCTATTCCCTTCTAATCCATTCATGGACGTTTCCAAACTGTTCATTTATTTCTTCTTTTCTCCTACGTATGCACCTTTAGTATCTTTTTTCCTTCTATATAAAAGATTTCTGGATTAGTGAGAACTTCAACTTGGCTTTAGTACATTTTACCACGCTTCTTTTTACTTTAACCACTTGATGGATATATATTACTATATATAATATATACTATATATTATATATATATAATATATATAATATATATAAATCTATTATAGTATATATATATTATAAATTATAATATATATATAAAATATAATGATATATATATTATATAATATATTAATACATATATAATATATATATATATATAATATATAATATATATAAATATATTATATATATATGTATATATATATATATATCTATAATAATTATAATATATTATATATATATATAATTTATTATATTACTATATAATAATATTTAGGTTAATGCTGAAAACAAAAGGATTCAGGTTGACTTGTAACTAGGGCGACATCTTCGTTAAGAAAATGTAAAATATATAATATCTATATATATATAAATATATATATAATTATATATATAAATAATATACTAAATATATATAATATATTAATAATATAAATAATATATATAATAAATAATTATATATATATATATATATAAAAATATATATATATATATATATTAATATATTAATATATATAATTATATTATATATATAATATATAATATAATATAAATAATAAAATGTTATTAATTATATATATTTAAAATATATAATATATATTCTATATATATATAATATATTAATAAATATATATTTTATATCTATATATTATATCTTATATATAATATATTATATATATATAATATTATATATATATATATATATTATATATAAATCTTGTAATAATATATAATATATATTAAATTAAATTATATATATATAATATTAATATTAAATATATATATATATATATAATATATATATAATAAAAATTAATATATAATAATTCATATTATATATATATATAATATTAATATCATAGTATATATATATATTATATATATTAATATATATAATATATATATACTATATATATAAAATATATATATATATATATATAGATATATATATATATATATATATAAATAAAATTTAATAATATATATATATAAAATATTATATATATATATATTATAATATATATACATATATATATATATATAAATAATATATTTAATTATATATATATATATTATATAGGTATATGTATTTATATATATACTATATATTATATTATAGTATATTAATTGTTATATCATATTGCTGTGGTTTGAAAAAATTAGTGTTCCTATTTTCTTAACGGAAGATGGTCGCCCCTAAGCTTACAAGGTATATGGATTCTACTATTGTGCTCAAGTTCAGCATAACTTAAATATATATATATTATATATATTATTATAATATTATATATATATATATCATATAATATATATATTTATATAAGAATATATATATAACTTATTATAGTTAACCAACAGGAACTACTAATCATCATAACACTCTACTCCCTACTATACTACTACTCTATCTACTCTAGTACTCTACTATCACTTTTACGTACTGCTATCACCATATGGATGAACCGGACCGGGGATCCCAGTCAAAGAGTCAAAAGTATAACGAGACCTGGAGTGCTTATCTCACCGTTCTCATCAACCGGTTATTTATAACATTAAAATCTAATCTAATAGGCTTGTTTTATTCTATAGGCTCCTAATTTGGATTTCTCGTCTCTCTCTCTTTGCTCTCTCTCCCTCTCCTCTTTTCTCTCTCTCTCTCTCTTCTCTCTCTCTTCCTCTCTCTCTCTCTTTCGCTCTCTCTCGTCTCGTCTCTCTCTCTCTCTCTCTTTCCTCGTCTTCTCTCTCTCTCCTCTCTCTCGAACTATCTATCTCTCTTCCTCCTAACTTTATAATATTTATATATATATTTATATATAATATATATATTATATATATTATATATTATATAATATATATATATAACAAAGCCCGAATTATAGCAATTTAATATGAAAAATACAGTCAAATTTGAGCAGAGTCTGTCATTAACTCATTGCATCGTTAAATTTCCCTGCAAGCACAATTTCTAATTAGCCCAACGCAACCACAACAGTTATTCTTTAAAGACAATTTTTTTACGTGTTTACATAAAATATGTTATAAACAATGATGTGCAAATTGGCATTTAAATATTAACATGAATATTCACAGTATATATGTATTTCGTACCGAAGAATGTGATGCAAATATTATGTTGTATGTGATGTTGTATGTTGTATTGTATTATGCTAATGTTGAATGTTATGTATGTATGTATGTATGTATGTATGTATGTAGGTTTGAGACATTATTTAGTGTTCAAATTTTACTGTTTTTAATCATAATTTATTAATGCTTAACAATTCGTAATTAATTTCTTTATTATAAATTATAGGCCTATATATTATATATATAATAATATATAATATATATAAATAATATATAAATATATATAATTATAATATATATTTAATATTATAATATATATATATATATAATTATATATTATTATATTATATATATATATATAATTTTAATATATATATTTAATTAATTATAATATATAATATTTATTATATATATTATATACTATAATATAAGTATATTATATTATATATAAATATTAATATAATTATATATTAATATATTTATATATATATATATATATGATAAATTTATTATATATAATATATATATAATAATAAATATATATATATAATATATATACTATAATATAATACTATATATTATATAATATATATATATAAATATATATATAT
>JABUQX010029482.1:35000-42500 GCA_015478945.1 Trachelipus rathkii | reverse complement strand
TACATCTTTTTTGTTAATTTTATTTATTGTTTTAAAAAATTATTTTAATACTTTTTTATTTATAAAATTTATTATTTTGTTATAAACATTTTGTTTTACTACAATTGTACGAAATTTTATTAAACATATTACTTTACAGACCTTAAAGCCAGTAACAGTAATCCAATTAAGAGGTGTTACCTTAGCAACGAAGGGGATTATGTATGCTTTTGTTTTTTTTACTTGCTTTAACTCATATGTTTTACTGCTTTACTCTATATTTATTAACTTTACATTACCTTAAAGCAGTTAAATCAGTAAATCAATAGAGGTGTTACCTAGCACAAAGGGATTAGTAGGCTTTTGTTTGTTTACTGTTTTACTGCTTTATGCTTTAAACTCTCATGTATTTTACTGCTTTAACTCATATATTTAATAACATTACATACCTTAAAGCAGTAATCATAAATCAATAGAGGTGTTACTAGCAACAAAGGGATTAGTAGGCTTTTGTTTTACTTCTTTACTGGCTTTAACTCATATGTTTTTACTGCTTTAACTCATCATATGCTTTACTGCTTTAACTTTAAATATTTTATTAAATGTTTTTTATTTTTGTTTAATACTTTTTTATTTATTTTATATTATTTTTATTATTTTTATTATTTATTTTTTTATTTTTATTATTTTATTTTTATTTTTATATTTTATTATTATTTTATTTTATTATTATTTTTATTATTTATACTTAGTGTTATTTACTTCATTGCCATATTGTTATTATTATTTAACACACATACACACATATACACACACACTTACACACACACTTTACAACACACATACAACACACACTTACACAACACATACACACACAACATACACACACACTTACGCACACACATACACACACAGCACACAACACACACACGCACCCTGTTTAAAAATATATAAAAATAAGTTTTTTTTGTATGAACATAAACGTATAATTTATTTAGAACCATTTTATGTTTTTAATTAAACACGTACATTTATATTACTCCATTTCAAAGTTTTCTTTAAAACTTCTATAATAAATCAATCATATCTTTGAAACAAGAATTATTATTAAACTGTTTAATACTCTTTGTTAATAAATTTTTTTATAAACTATCAAAGTTTTTAAATAATTTTTACTAAAAATTTTATGAAATTTTTAAAAAAACATATATTTTTACGTACCTTAAAGCAATTAAATCAGTAAATCAGTAAGGCAAAGGCCCCCTAGCAGCCCCTCTACCCACAAGCTATGCACGTTTTGTTTTTATGACTTACTGCTTTACCATCATCTTTAGCCATGTAATAAGTATGACAAAAATAGCAAAATAAGTTCTTTCTCTGTTAACATAACATGTATTTTATCAAAATCATTCTAGAGAAGTTTTAACTTAAAAGAAAATTATTTACTTACATTTATATTATTCATCAACTGTAAATCTAAAAATATTTTTCAAAGTTTTTTAAATAATTCGGATTTTCTTTATTATTATCTATGTACATTGACAATCCAACACGAGAAAACACAACAACGCGCACTCCTTACAGATACGAGACTGAGCTCCTACTGAAAAATGTGTTGAAATAACTACTTTAGGCCTAAATTTAGGCCTAATTTTAGATAATCCTTTTGTACCCGGGCTGACTTAAGCCTAATACCAGGTCAAATGGTAATTCCAGTATAGACAAGAATCGAGAATCAAATGTTTTATTATTTTTATAAATATATTTCAAACTGAAACATGCTGGATCGGTAAGATCCTTTAAGCAGGTAAGAAGGAAATGCTTTCCTTTCTTGTGATTGGATGGAGTAATCCTTATCTCTATATGACCGCGCATGTGATTGGTCGAGAATTATTTTATCGCTTTTTGGTTTTAAGGTATGTAAAAACATGTTTTTTTCTTTCCTTATAGCTATTATGTTGGATGAACACTAAACTTAATGCTTTCCAAACCTTGGATTTGAGCAGGTGTGTTTTTATTACTCTTTAAACCCAAAACTCATTTTTAAAATTCATTAGTCGTTTTAGCTGTAAGCGGTGTGTACAAGTATCTGTTTGTATTAAAAATTTTTTTTTTTTCGTAAGTTTTTCTAATATTTATATAATAAAAGTACTTGGATTAATGAATAATTATTTAATTTTACTACAATAGAAAATAATTAATTCACTAGATTTATAGTGGATCACGTGAAGCCCAACGCAAGAGCCGCCCGCAAGCGCGTCCCGGTGCGGAACCGACGCATTAGCTGGTCGGCTTATTGTTAATGGGCCTATAATAAAATATCATGCGATCGACGTGCCGTATGTAAACTTTTCAAACTCACTCACGTATCTTTCGGCTGATCGAGACGGGTATAGCACGGATGCACTATTTAACTATACTTGAACATTTTTTAATTTTATTTTATAGAAAATACCATTTCACTTGTAAAGTTTCTTGAGAAACATTTTAGTTTCAAAGAACATTTTGTTTTGTAGAAAAAACAGTTTGTTTTATTTATCCTGAAGTTATAATTCCTTGAGGGAAATAGAACAAATAGTCCGGATGTGACGCTCGCCATGTTCCCTCTTTGTGGTATGGCTTTAAGATTTTATTACTTTAAGGAATGTAAAACAAGTTTTAAATGCCTTAAAGCTACACCTACATAGGACGTAGAGTTAATGTATAGAAGTTGTCCATACCCTCCCTTTTCAAGGTATGTCTTTACGGATTTAAACTTCTGGGTGTATTAATAAAGAAACAAAGTAGTTTATTCTAAAAGATTATTACATAATTACTATATTACTATATTAGTTAATTACACAATGCGTGTACATGCATAATAAACTTCCCCTCCTTGTACAAACCGAAATTTCTCTTTATGGACTTCAAGTATTGGTATCATATTATTATACTTCAAAATTACATCGAAGTATGTAAGTTCATACCTCTTCTATATCAGCTGTTGTATGCATTCGGTAACCATCGAGAATATCTTCACTTGGTTTGTATAAAACACTGATATACCAAGATTTTAAATAAACTAATGCGCTTTTGAACATATGTTATAATATTCGTAAATATACCTTGATACAGTACACAAACTAATATTAAACATACTGATGGGACGGTGTCCAAAAGATATCATCCTCTAGATGTATGGCCCTACCACTTTGATAATAAACGCTCCCTTTTCGCGACCGGTATAATATTACGCCGCGTGTTCATTGCGTCGTTCCGCACCGGGGTCGCGCTTGCGTTGCTCTTAGCGTTGGGTTCACGTTGATCACTATAAATCTAGTGAATAATATTATCTATTCTTAGTGAAATTAATAATTATTCCTCAATGTAAGTATTTATTATAAATATGATATACACTTAGTAAAAATAAAACACTTTTAATACAAATCAGATAACTTGTGCACGCTTAACAGCTTAAAACGACTATGATTTTAAAAATGAGTTTTGGGTCTTAAAGATAATAAAACACACCTGCTCAATTACAATGTTTTAAAAAACTAAGTTAATTTTCATCCAATCACAGGTAGGCTCAGGATATGAAAAAAACATGTTTTTACATACCTTAAAACCCAAAAGCGATAAAATAATTCTCGACCAATCACATGCGCGGTCATATAGAGATAAGGATTACTCCATCCAATCACAAGAAAGGAAAGCATTTCCTTCTTACCTGCTTAAAGGATCTTACCGATCCCGCATGAAAGATTTGAAAATATATTTATAAAAATAATATAACATTGATTCTCGATTCCTCTTGTCTATACTGAATTACCTTTTGACCTGTTATTAGGCTTAAATCAGCCGGGGCACAAAAAGGATTATCCTAAATTTAGCAAAATTTAGGCCTAAAGTAGTTATTTTCAACACATTTTACAGAAGAGAGGTCAGCTTCGTATCTGTAAGGAGTGCGCGTTGTTGTGTTTTTTCGTGTTGGCAATGTCAATGAAAAAAGAAAATAAAAGTGATAGTTAAAAATTATAACAAATGAATATTATTAGTTAACATTGAAATGAAATTGTAAATGTAAGTGAATTGATGTTAACGAAAAAAAACCTAGAATGATTTTAATAAAATACCTGTTATGTTAACAGAGTAGAACTTATTTTTGCTATTTTCATACTTATTACATGGCTAAAGATGATGTAAAGCATAGCTTGGTGTAGAGGAACGTGGCATAGCTTTGTGTAGAGGGCTGCTAGGGAGCTTGCCTTACTGATTTACTGATTTCATTGCTTTAAGGTACGTAAAATATACGTTTTTAATAAAATTTCATAATAAATTTTAGTAAAAATTATTTAAAACTTGATAGTTATAAAATTTATAAACAAAGAGTATTAACAGTTAATAATAAATTCTTTGTTCAAAGATAATGATTGATTTATTATAGAAGTTTTAAGAAATTTTGAATGAGTAATATAAATGTACGTGTTTAATTAAAACATAAAATGTTTAATAAATTATACGTTATGTTCATACAAAAGAACTTATTTGATATGTTTAAAAACAGGGTGCGTGTAGCGTTGTGTGCGTGTGTGTATAGTGTGTGTAGTAAGTGTGTGTGTATGTGTGTGTATGTGTGTGTGTAAGTGTGTGTGTATGTGTGTGTAAGTGTGTGTGTATGTGTGTGTAAGTGTGTGTGTAAGTGTGTGTATATATATATGTGTGTGTGTGTGTAAATAATAAAAACAATAGGCATGAAGTAAAAAACACTAAATATAATAAATAAAAATAATAATAAAATAAAATAATAATAAAAAATAAAATAATAAAAATAAAAATAAAATAATAAAAATAAAATAATAAAAATAATAAAAATAAATAAAAAGTATTAAAACAAAATAAAAAAACAATGTTAATAAATATATGAGTTTAAATGCAGTAAAGCATATGAAGTTAAAGCAGTAAAACAATGAGTTAAAGCGTAAAACAAAAAGCCTACTATCCCTTGTGTTTAGGTAACACCATTATGATTTACTTGTTTAAGGTATGTAATGTTAATTAAATATAAGCAGTTAAAGCAGTAAAACATATGAGTTAAAGCAGTAAAGCAGTAAAACAGTAAAACAAAAAGGCCTACTTAATCCCTCTTGTTGCTAGGTAACACCTCTATTGATTTAACTGATTTACTGCTTTAACGGTATTGTAAGTTAATAAATATATGAGTTAAAAGCAGTAACATATGATGTTAAAGCCAGTAAACAAAAGCTTATACTAATCCCTTCGTTGCTAGGTAACACCTCTATTGATTTACTGATTTACTGCTTTAAGGTCTGTAAAGTATATGTTTAATAAAATTTCGTTACAATTGTAGTAAAAACAAAATGTTTATAAACAAAATAAAAATAAAATTTATAAATAAAAGTTATTAAAATACTTTTACGCTAAATCACATGAAGATACTCTTACAACCAAAATAATTAAAATTTTATAAATAAAAAGTATTTAAAAATAATTTTTAAAAATAAACTTTTGAAATATTTTTAGTTGACATTGAATGAATAATGAAAAATGATTAGTTATTATCTTTAATTAAAAACATCAAAATTATATGTTTATACTTATTACACGTTAAAATATGACGTAAAGTAAAAATACAAAAGAAAACATATGAAGTTTGAGAATGTTAATGTTAAAATAAGTTAGACTGTGTACACATTAAACAAATCGAGTACATGATTTAACTCGAGTACATTAGTTGTGCAACGTTTAAACGTAAATACCTTTGTTGTGCTACATTTGTTGCCTTTGTGTATGATTAAGAGAGTGTCGTTTAAATTTTCTGTGCTAAGTTTCATATATTTGTGTAATATAAAGCTATTGTTAGAGCATAAGTCTATGTAATTAATAACTTTTAGGTTTTTAAAATTTCATTTTAAAAGACCAAATCACGGTTTAGGGTTCAACCATATCTCATACGGGTTCTTAGACTCCTTTAAGAGTATTGGAACTATGTTATTTGTGCTCTACATCGCTGAAAATATATATAATCGTGCTAAGTGTATGTTTACTAACTCAATGCCTCACAGTATCCACACCTGTGCAATGTGCCGCTACATACAATCACTCGTCTGCTACGACTTTTTTAATAAATTTCACTTAAAAATTTTAGTAAAACAAAACCATGATTTATAAACAAAAATTACTGCAATCCACTCAATGCCTATAATACAAGTTCTTCCTTCCTTTCTCCTTCTCTCCTTCCTCCTTCCTTCATTCTTTTTCTGTTTAACTTGTTTTATTATTTCTATGTTTTTTTTTTAATTCTTTCTATTTTTTTTTATTGTCATACTTCCTTAAATAGTTTCTAATTTTAATGTTATTTGTCAGCTTTCTGGTTTTGGAGTTGTAACTGCACGTATCGGTACTCAATTCATCAATTGTGAATGAGTCGTGTATTAGGTTCGTTGGGAACGTTCCTCTGGATACCGATTCTTCATCCAGGGCTCATTTTTATTCTTGGTTTCAACTCCTATTTCTGTGTGTGTCTGTGTGTGTTGTCTGTGTGTGGAGTGCTACCCTGTAATTAACCTTTATAGTAAAATTTGTAATATAATTAAGTGATTTTTACTCTCTCTCTCTCTCTCTCTCGCTGTATATATATATATATATATAATTATATAGTATAATATATATATATATATATATATTAATATATATATATATATATATATATATATATATATATATTCTATATCTATATTATTAATGATTATATATATATATATATATATATATATAATATATTATATATATATATATATAGTATATATATATATATTATATTATATATATTATTATTGCAATATATAATATATAAAATGCAAAATCGAGATGCACTTTTTTCTAAAATTTTAATATAGAATAGCTATTTCCAAAATTTTTGCTATGCATAAAACCCTTTATATGTAAGGACTAAATGTTTATATATTAATGGGCATTCAGAGAGCCCAATCTGTTAAGTTCAATACATTTGCCAGAGTGGTTACGGGTCGAGTTCCAGTTCGGTCAGTGACATGGAGAGGTCACTTTTTTAATATCCACAATTCCTTTGTTCATTCTTGTGGGTGGGATGATTCGCTTCAGAAGATAGATGATGTTATGCGCAAACGCATGATGCATATACATGTATGCGCAAACGCCTGTGCATATACAATGGCTAAGTAGTATAAAATGACATGTGGTGACCACTCCTTAAAGAGGGCCCAAGGGGTTCGGGATACCTGTGAAACCTTCCAGAAGAGCACAAGAGCAGCCATATATATATATATATATATATATATATATATATATATATATATATATATATATATATAATTATATATAAATATATATTATATATATATATATATTATATAATATATACGGTGTATAAAACATAGCATATATAGATAGTGAAAGGCGAATTTCATAGGTTCAATGAAATCTATGGTATAGGGGATTAGGAAGACCTCCTTGGAGAGCACAGACAAATAAAGCAGTCAC
>JABUQX010029482.1:10000-25000 GCA_015478945.1 Trachelipus rathkii | reverse complement strand
CAACAATGTTCTATGGGAGTTTTCGATGAGGCCATTGCTTTGTGGGGTATAGGCGGAGGTAAAGTTATGCCGGGATCCTAACTCCTCACACACACTCTTGAATAAGTCCGACGTAAACTGCGTTCCTCTATCAGAAATGTAAGTTCCTACCACTCCAGCTATGGGTAGAAATTCTCTAGTAATTACCTCCACTATGGTTGAGGTTTCTATGTTTTTTAAAGGGAAAGCAAAGAGATAACGGGAGAACCTATCAATCAATGTTAAAAGGTACTTATAGCTTTTGCATTGAGGCATTTTAAGAATGTCAATATGGACTACTTGAAATTTGGCCGATACTGGCCTATAAGATTCATATGGAGGGCTTATTTTGCGAAAAGATTTAGATCTCTGACATGCATCACAACTTTGTACAAATTGCTTTACGTACTTTGGCATATTTTTCCATACAAAGCGCTTTCTAAGGGATGCCAGAGTTTTCTTAACACCAAAATGCCCTAAAGAGTGAGAATAAGAAATAACAGGAAGAATAAAGGATTCTGGAACAAAGACACGTGGTGAAAGTGGAATAGATTCATCAACGACTAGTGAGACCAAGTCATTCCTATAATAATAGAGTCTTTTTGTAAGCTTAAGACCTGTATTTTCTTGGTTATTTAAATATTTCTGAAGTTGTACATCAGTTTCTTGTGCTGCTTGCAGTTCTTTGTAGTCAATCTTACACTGAAAAAGCTTAAATACATCATTGGTGGAAATATTGAAAATTGATGCAAGAGCATAACCGTCATCCTCTGTTGAAGAATTCTGCTGGGGTAGAAAATCTGGTGACACCAAGACTTCATCACAGGATACTTCTGGAATGACTTCTGCTTCAGGTATCTGATCTCCAAATTGAAGAGAAGAGCTTGTTGCTGAATCTTTGTCTACTTTTTCCGCAGAAGTGGAAGGAGTGGGCAAATTTGATGGCCATTCAGTGGTTCTCTGAGCTGGATTTCTACTCAGGAAATCTGCAAGAATATTTTCTTCAGATTTAATATGATGTACAGTCAAATCATACTCTGACAAGAAAGTTAGGTAACGCTGCTCCCTTGCTAGCAAGTGATTAGCATCAGTCTCTTTTTTAAGTGACTGTGTGACTGAAAGATTGTCACAAAACACATCTACCTTCCTTGCTTCTACTATGTGGGAAAATTTCTTAATTGTTTTAACCAAGGCAAGGAGTCCTTGCTATATATACTATAACCAATTTCAGTAGGATTCAATCGATAACTGTAAAATCCCAGCGGAACTGTTTTTTCATTTTCTGTAGAAACTACTACACCTGCCAAGGCTGTCTGACTAGCATCAGTGAAAACAGATATTTGAGCATTATTAGAAGGAAAACCCAAAGGTATAGCATTTTTGAGGGCCAATTTGGCCATATTAAAGGCTTCTTCTGCCTCAGGATTCCATTTTACTCTGCGTTGAGAGTATGGTGCACCTTTGAGAAAAGAAAGAAGAGGAGAAATAATTTCAGAAATACCCGGAAGAGAAGAGCGAAAATAGTTTAGACTGCCTATGAAAGAACGTAAATCTTTGATAGTCTTGGGTTTTGGGATATTCATAATAGCAGTGGTTTTATCCTCATTAGGGAGCATGGAGCCTTCGGACACATCAAAACCTAAATATGTAACCCGAGACTGTCCAATTTGGCACTTATCAGCACTAAGTCTCAAATTAAAAGATTTTAACCGATCTAGTACCATTTCTAAAATCTTCATGTGTTCATCATGAGTAGGAGTGGCGATGAGGATATCATCAATATATATAAAAATGTTAGGGATTTTAGAAAGAATTAAAGATATGTATTTTGTAAAACTAGTGGGACTGGAATGGAAGCCTTCTACAATACTATTATATGAGAAACTGCCAAAAGGAGTATTTATAGTTAAGAACTTTCGACAATCAGGGTGGACTTTAAGGTTATAAAATGCCTTTTTTAAGTCTAAAACAGAAAATACTTTACACCCGTGAAGTAAGTTCGTAAAGTCATTTAAGTTAGGGAGACTGAAATTGTCTCGAACAGCTCGTTTGTTCAGTAATCTCAGATCGGCTACTATTCGGACTCCACCACTAGGTTTAGAAAGTACCGAAATCGGAAATCCCCAAGGTGAGTGCGAGGGAGAAAGTACCCCAGCATTTACTAACCTGCCTATCTCTTCTTTGGCCTTATCATATAAACTAGTAGAGATTCTGCGACTTTTAATGTTTATTGGGGAACCCGTAACTTTAAATTTATAAGGAATTAATTCATTTAAGGAATTTTGTTCAGCGGGGGAAAGAGGAAATTTTGTAAAGCCTATTTCACTTGTATTATTAAAATCACTTTCTTTATTAATATCACTTTTATTCATACTTATTTCATTTCTATTTTTATTACACTTGTAGGAGGCATTGTCCTGATAGCTACCCCCAGGGATACTATTATTATAATTATTATCTCTCACATTAACATTTTCTAAAATTTTATATAAATCATCAAACAACATTTTATATTCACCTAATAGAGAAGTATAAAGGGAAGGCGCGGAAGGAAGTTTAGGAGAAAGAGTTAAATTTATATAATTAAAATCATTTGTTATGGGTAGTGCTTCAGAATCATTCCCTTGAATGACTTTACATGATAGACCAGTTGTGGCATCAATTATAATATTTGAGCTAAAATCTAGGTTAAATTTATATTTAGTAAAAAAATCTATCCCTAAAATATTATCAATTACATCAGCGATTAAAAATATATGCTCATAGTCCCTTTTTAGCAGGAAATTTAATTTTTTAGTTATACAATCATAAATGTTAATCTGACTTCCATTAGCAGCTGTAAGAAAGCCAATAGGATCTTTCCTTTGTTCTGCAGAAGCCTTTAAAATAGAAAATGAACTCCCTGTATCTAACAGAAATAATTGCTTTGAATTAGCGTCATATATACGAAGGAGACAATTAATTGCAAAATTTTTACATTCGTTTACATTTAAAACTTTGGGAAGCACTGACCCATTGCAAGAATCTGCATTTTCAACCCGCATCGCAGTATTTTGGCTTGGAATTAAAGATTCCAGCCCTATAACTGACTGTTCGCTACCTTGATAATGCATATCCTTACCCTTAACACTAATATCGGAGGAAATCAAATTTTCCCGATACCAAGATTCATTTTCACTCAACTGAGAAGCTCTCTCGCATAAAACAGATTGTTTTACGCCATTATTAGCATTTTCACTTGAATGAACATGAACCTGGATATTATTTTTATTAGCATGCAAAATTGTATCAACATTTTTACCTATATTGTAATTATTATTCGAATTTGGTTGGGGGTAGCTGTCCTCCCTAATACGTTCTATATTATTAAAACTACTTTTGTACTTACAAATTTTACGAGTTACCACTGGATTAAAACGCACTTTCTTTGTACAGGGGCGTAACTCCACCCCTATACTTAGTTTCCCTGCGAAGGTAGGGAAGTAGGTCCAGCATTGTTTTGTGATGGCGCTTGTGCCAACAAATGAGCCATTTTGCAAGTGCCTCCTTGGCACCTGCTAGCCATTTCACGGAATGTGAAATGGTAGTAGCAAAGGGGTCCATCTTTTCTAAATCCTGAAGGTGATCGACGACGGTTAGTACGACTTCTGTCCCAGCCAGGAGAGCGACCTCTGTCCCAACCATTATCATTACGAGACATCTGCAGATCTAATTGATTTACTTGATATGTGAGGGCCTCCAACTTCTGGAACATCTCACTTAGTCGATTGTTTATTTGGGCCAAATCATTGTGTGAAATGTGGTCTTCTTTCCTAGGTTGGGGATCACTTGCCCTGGTAGGGATGAATGGAGTCACAGCATTGACTGAATAATCTGGATAGGATTTTGACTTATGACGTTGGGATTCCATGAACACATCAGCTGCTTCGGCCAATTTATGAATATCCGCATCCCCTTTCAAAACCGTTAATAACGGTACCAGATCCTCAGGTAGAACACGAAGAAACATCTGTTTCATAAGGTTTTCATTTTGATGTAAAAGCCATTGATAACTGCGGATTCCTAATGATGCTTTAATTCTGTTAAGATATGCTGTGGGCTTTTCACCAGGTTTAAGCTCCTGCCGAAATAAATTTTCAGCTTTCTCTTTATCAGATGGAGCATAAGTTTCAGTTACAAGGCGAACCAATTCTTCATATGTTTGGTCGTTGATAGGATAGCTTATTCTTGAAGTTATAGCCGAAGGTAAGAGAGGACCGAGAAGTTGAACTTTTTCAATATTATCCGTAACAAAATATAGGCTAAATAGAAATTCCACTCTATCTAACCACTTTCCCACATCCCTTGTTTCAAACCGAGGAATATCCTGCACAGAGAGTACTTTCCTAGTTCTTCGATGTGGTTCGGGTGATGGGGTGCGAGAACGATCACTCTCAACCGATGAGTTATTTGAGTTGTGACCATCGTTTCTATTTAGATTTTCATTTTGTCCATCATTTTCATTTATTTCAACATCTACATGATGTATAGAAATTCCAGACGGTGGATTATTTAAATTTTGAGCACCAGACCTGCTTCTAGTCGAAGTCATTATTGTAATTCACAAAAAAGTTTTTTTTTTTTTTTTTTTTTTTTTTTTTTTTTTTTTTTTTTTTTTTTTTTTTTTTTTTTTTTTTTTTTTTTTTTTTGTACATTCACTTAAAAACTTTATTTCACTGTTTTATTAGTTATTTTGTAGTAAAAGCACTTGACTCACTTTAACTACACAATTACCCAAGTAGGCTAATTTTGTAAAATTTAAAAAATAAAAATAATTTTTTTTTTTTTTTTTTTTTTTTTTTTTTTTTTTTTTTTTTTTTTTTTTTTTTTTTTTTTTTTTTTTTTTTTTTATTTTTAAAAATAGGCCTGTTGCCATGAAAATAGTTGTAGCTTACTTATATAGGCCCTAAGAGAGGACAGATAGTTCCGTAGGCTAAGCTCTTAAACTAGTACTAGGCCTATTTTTTTTTTTTTTTTTTTTTTTTTTTTTTTTTATGTTTTTCACTTTTATATTTGTAGATTTTTTTCTTGCTTTATTATTTATGAATGCACTAAAAACTATAGTCTTTTTATTGTTATTGTTGAACGCAATTATGTGCGTGCGTGAGTAGCCTAGGCTTATATTGGCCTATTTTTCTAAAGTTATTAATTTCACTGAAATTTTACTTTTTTATTTTTTTTTTTTTATTTTTTTTTTTTATATATATTTTTAATTTTGGTAATTTTATTTTTTTTTTTATTGTTAATTCGTAAGTCACTCCTGGGAGCGCTCGACCCACGTTGGTTAGAGTGAGTACATGGGTTATCATAAAGAGGAACGTGCTAAAAGTATAGATTTTCTTTCCTTTAAACTTTATTTTTATATTATTTTCTTCTTATTTTATGTCACTTGTATTAATTGAAAGATAACTTCGTTTTAGTTTTTATTTAGTTATTAATTTATTTACAAAATTTATAAAGCGTCGTGCGCTAAGATTGTTTGTTTATATCTCTCTCAATTGGCGGGCTAGAAATAATAGCTACAAAAACATTGACATGAGCCACTTTTTGAGGGGCAATTTGCCAACCGTTAACAACTTTACAATTATGGCATTTTGCGCCATATTTTCGTAATTATACAGCTAAGTATATAACGATAGACAAAATTATTTATAGTATAAGAGATGGTGGGCAAAAAGTTGTTGCATAATATAAATATATATTATATATATATATATATAGTATTATATATAATAGCATATATATATATATATATTATTATATAATATATATATTATAATATAATATATATATAATATATATATATGCTTTAGGTGAATTTTTTTGCCATAGGGTGGAATGGTGGTTAAGAGGCCCTGCATTATATATATATATAATTTATTATTATATATATATATATATATATATTATATATATATATATAATATATTATAATATATATTATATTTATATATATATATATATATATATATATAATATATATATATATATATATATATTATTATATATATATATATATATATATATATATATATATATATATATTATATATTTAATATATATATATATATAATTATCTATTTAACAAATCCTGTATACCTAATTTCAACTTTTCAAAAACCTTCCAAAATGCTTCATATTTTTGCTACCTGCTTATTTAGTCCTCAAATACTTTAATAGTTTATCCCATCTTTTCAGATCCCAACTTACTGCATTACCTAATATTTAAAATGCTTCAATAGTTTTCTTTTCGTATATCTAGTTATTATTTATCCTTTTAACCATTAAAAATTCATTTATTTTTAACACTATATAACTACTATATTTTAAACCTTCCCAGATACACTTTTAGTACTACTTTCTAATTCAAATTTCATCTCTTTAAAATATTTAGCACTGATTTGATAGATTTTGTTTCATGAAATGACAAAATAGCTATATACCTTCATTAGTTAGTTCATAGTTTTAAAACAATGTTTTCCTCCCTGTCAAATTAGTTTTCTAAACAATACGTAACCTAATTTTGTTAACTAGTTTTACTTTAGAAGTACTTACAAAATAGTGGGGAAATTAAGATCCTTGTAAACAGATTTAATCAAAAAACACTGATTTGGTCTTTCCTTTGTAAGTCTATTCAGTTAGTCCTTTTTTAAAACTTTGTTAATCCTCCAACTTTTTAATTCTTTACGAACGATCACAATCATGGGCGTAGGCGGGGGGGGTGCAGGGGGGGGGATACTTGCCCCTCCCTTAAATCTTGGCGAATAAAAACTGAATTTATATATGTTTTGCAAGACTAGTGCGACGTTTTTAGGTTTATTAGTAGAAATACTGAAAAAGATACATCAATCGATAGATAATGAAGTAGTAGATTACTAATTACTAACGTATTATAAACATGCATTTTTTTATATATACAGTTTTAATGTGTTTTCGTTTCCATATTAGCTTGAAGTCAACTAACTATATGCTTTTTATACAGCTAGCTTCTTCAGATAGTATTCTCCGCTGCAACTCTCAGAATGTCGATAGCAATTTGGCGCTGCATAAAGCTGATTATATATATATATATATTATATATATATAGTATATATTATATATATATATATATATATATTATTATATATTATATATATATATATATATATATATATATATATTATATTATATATTAATATATGTCACTCAACCTTTGCCCCCCCCTAAATGAAATCCTGCTTACGCCCATGATACCACAATATATATATATATATATAATATAATATATATTATATATATATATATATATATATTACGCTTACACGTGTGTCAGTAGACAACATGGAGTGATGGAGAAAGTTAAGATTATATAGTATATAATATTATATATATTGTATATATATATATATCGGGACAAATCATACAGCTTAACTCAGATAAACATACTAGATTATAGGTTCAGAGTGTTCTAAGCTGATATCAACTAACTCGGAGAACGGCAGCACCTACACGTAAGTGAGAGTATGAGTAGTCTAGAATATATACATATTTGGAATCAGCTAGAAAATATCATATATTATGAAGTTTTTAATATTTTTTTTTTTTTTTTTTTTTTTGCTTTAAATTGTCGGAAATATTTTTTAAAAAAAATATATGATATCATCATAACAATCGCTAGAATACCGAGCTTGCGGACGATGTGAGCAGTGGTAAGCGAATTATACCACCAAGGAGGCTTGGGAGACCCGACTCCTACCATCTTTGCGGTTTTACCCTATGGTATTCCTTTAGTTAAAAGTAATACCAAAGTGTAAAGGGAAGTAAATTTTTTGTTTTGTTTTATTTGATTATTTGATATGAAGCGTATTTAAAAGAAGCACAACGATTACCAGAGAGATTGATAGACAGTATAACGGACAGGAGCCGGGGTCTCGTGCGGCGCTACGGTGGGCGACGGGGGGACTTGCTCAAGCTCATCATTCAGCTGTTCTCACGTTGGTGAGTAGCACGGCCTAACGATAGACACCACACATATTTATAGTGCAGAGTTTTACAACGATAAAATGCAAAAAAAAAAGAAAAAAAAATTAAAAAACCCCTCCTTAGAATTTTCCACGTCTGAATTCCAAATGAGACCATGATGTGTTATCAGGGCACACTCTCACATCACGCGTTAGGCGTATGGATATTTAAATAGCGGATGCCTAGTAGGCGCCCACTCACACTACACTCTATTGAATGACTATAGTGTAAACAAGCACGTCTCGAGTTTGGTTTCAAGCGGCGCCTGGATACTATTTATATATATATATATCTACTATATATATATATATATATATATAGCCCCTGGCTTATGATCCACTATATATATATATATATATATATATATATATATATATATATATCTATACTAATATATATATCAATATATATATATACTATATATATAATATATATATATATATAGTTATATATATTATATATATCAGAGGTGGGCACCCCCGCAACTTTTTTTTTCCCAGTCCCCCGCAATTCGCAATTCGCTAATTTGTTGGGGCGTGTCGCGCAGTTCGCAATTTCCGCATTTTTTCTGCTTCGCCAGTTCCACTATCGAGTTCCGTATTTCGCAACTTTTATTTTTCGCACAGTCCGCATATCAAAATTTCCGCAATTCGACAACTTTTTCTGCTTCGCTGTCAGCTATTGACAAATCAGGTATTTCTATTGCTAATAATTTTTTTTTCACTACTGAAGTCTGCCACAGTCCGCTAACCCTTTATTGGTAGTTAAAAACATAATATTCGAAAAATACCTTACACTTTTAATATTTAATTTAATTTTTATATTTAATGTTATTTTTTATATAAATCAATTAACAGCTTATAACAATGGTTTATCTATATATATATATAAGTATATATAATATATATATATAATTATTATTATATATATATATATATCATATTATATATATAATATTATATTATATATATTATATATATTATATATATAATATATATATATATATATATATATTATATATTATATATATATATATATAATATATATATATTCTATATTATATACTATATATATATTTTATATATATTGTTATATTATATATATATATATAGTTATATAAATATATATAGTAATATATATATATACTTATATAGTATATAGTATATATCTATATTATATATATATATTATTATATATATTTATTATATTTATATATATAATATATATATAATTATGATATATATATATAATTATATATTATATATATATATATATATATATATATATATATATAATATATTATACTAATATAATATATATTATATATATATATTTATAATATATCTGTCATCCACCTTCTTCCCCAAGGACGGGGGTAAGGTGACGTAATGCCGGAAAAAGAACAGTAGTAGAAGAACGCGAAAGAAAGCCAGCCTACCGCTCTTTATACCTATCAGTGACGAACGGGACCCGCGACAACGGACCCCACTAGGGCATCTCGTCGGTGTGGGGTTCATCCTTCGGCCCAGGTGGGCCACACCATCACCCCCAAAACACCGTCATTCACTCCTATTATGCACCTTTCTTCTTGCCTCTGCCAACTCCACATTTCTCTCCTCCTGGCATTCCTTTACTGACTAAGTTCAAACTTTTTGTTCGGTTTTCCCAGCCGGTCGATTCCAACCAAACACACTATACATCCCCTTAACCAACCGACGTCATCCACATCCTTTCGCATATGATCAAACATCTTCTACGTACTTTCATTTATTTCCTCATTTATCTCCTTTCTTCACACAACACAACTCTCTAATACGTTTCATTCCTCATTTTATCAAATTCTTCTCACACTAACACGCCCCTAAGATTGTCCATCAACACATTTTACTTCAGATCACTACCTCTTATTCAGACCATAGTCTCACTACTATACATTAATACTGGTATGAGATCGAATGTGTACACGGTAGCACTAAGTTCACGAAGAGAGACATGATTTAAACGATCCACACCAACCGAATTTAATTGGACCAGCCGCCTTGCCTAGGACTATTTGAGTGTAGACGAATCTGGTCGTCATAGTATCTAAGCTCGATATAGCCAGCGTCAGACGATCATTGAGTGTTGGGTATGTGATCAGGGTGTTGAATGTCAAATAGACCTAATATTTAAAACCACAACCACATTGTTGCAGTTTCACCCTCTTAAACGCTGATTTGCAGATCATCATTGACACCTCCCTTATTTACCATAACCATCCTTACCTCACATCCTATCCAATCATCTCTATCCTGATATCCGATGTCATAAAGTACGTCTTAACCAGGATTTCACGTACACAACGTGTAAACGCCGATCAGGAATGTCTTAGAGGTAGTGCACGCTAATTGACACGATAGCTCGATTATATTCTGCCGCGTAACGGCTCAGATAGCGAGGACCAGGCGCAGTCTCTAATTCTTTCATAACCCATCCATATACAAATTGAATAACCTAGGAGAACATAACACATCCTGCCTCACTCTGCTTATTAAATTAACCAATCACCTTTATTCTTGTTCAAGCTTCCAACTATCGTCATTACCAACTTTTTGATTCCATTCAGAAGCCTACAACCAACACCAATATATTACTAAAACCTGCCATAGAGCTTCCCTCTAATCCTAATCGTACACCTGTTTGGAGATCCCATAAAACCCTAAATACAATTTTATTGCTTCTTCTCCCTCATTTTCTCCATCTTTGTTTCAATGTAAAGATTGATCCACACATCCTCTACCATTCCTAAACGCACCTTGTTCTTCCACAAATCAGTTCTTCAGCGACGCACTCTTTCGACCAAAATATCAGCATATATCTCCCTACAACTCTCAATACACTAATTCCCCAATAATTCCTATAGTTACCCTTCATCTCCCTTACCCTTATAAAAGGGTACTTACTGCTCTCGTCCAATCCCTTGGAACTATACCCTCCAAAACGCTTTGTTGCACAATTTCAAACCAAATAATCACCAATCTCGGCTCCGTTCTTTGACATTTCACTCAGCAATTTAATCTATACATGCAGATTTACCCCTTCTTCAAACTTTCTCATCATCCCATTACTCTCTTTAGTATGAACTCATTCCCCAAGAATATCTATTCTTCCTGTACCAATCAAACCCATACACATTCATATCACCTCTTCATTACTACCAATGTTCTACAGATTTTTCGAAGTGTTCTTTCGACACTCCCCTCACATCCGTTTCATCGTTACGAAAGCACATCCCTATTCATTATTCTAAACAGATTCCTCTTATTCTCATTCTTAACTTTTCGCGCTTCCTTCCAGAAGAGCTTCCTATTCCCTTGTAAGTCCCCCATTCATCCTCTTCCAAACTGTTCATTTATCTCTTTTTTTCCTCCTAACGTAATGCACGCTTTTTATATTTCTTTTTTTCCCCTCTTCATATAATTCCAAACATCTCTTTTTTGAAACTTCATTATATATTATATATATATATATATATATAATATTATATTATATATATATATATATATTATTATATATATTATTATATATATATATATATATATGTATATATATATATATATATATATATATATATATATATAATTATATATTAATATATATTAATTATATATATTATCTATATATATATATATATATATATTATTATATTATAACCGTATATATTTATATATATATATATATAATATAAATATATTATATATATATATATATAATATATATATATATATATATATTATATATATATAATATAATATATATATATATATATGTAATATATATATATTTATATATATATATATTATATATTATAATATATATATATATATATATATATAATATTATATATATATATATAATAATATAATATGTATTATATATATATATATATATATATATATATATATATATATTTATATATATATATATATATATAGTTATATATATATAATTTATATATATATATATATATATATATTATTCTAAGAAAAACTCCCAGGAAGCGGTTTTCGCCTTTCAGTGGTCATGCATCTTTCTTCTCTGGCCCGCAATCCTTACCCTAGATCACTCTAGAAGAACCATTTCTGCCGATGCCAGTCCACGAGTTAAACACTCTTCAGGTAGGAGTTTTCGTCCTTTCAGTTAGAACTAGCAACTTCTTCCATTCAGTCCTCAAACTCGTTCTCCAGAGCTTCTCAGAGGATGGTGCTTCTAGGCTGTTGCAAAGAGAGGAGGAGGAGGAGGAGGCAAACAACAATTACTAATTCAGTAAACTAGCAATTATGTTAGGAGTACATTATATATATAATATGATATATATATATATAATATATATATATATATATATATAATATATATAATATATTATATATATATATATATATATATATATATAATATAAATATATATATATATAATAATATATATATATAATATATATATATAACCTAACCTACATTGTTATTACTAATAGTCATTGTTGTTGTTCTCCTCCTTTCTTCTTCTTCTTCTTCTTCTTCCTCCTCCTCCTCCTTCTCCTCCTCCTTCTCATCCTCCTCCTCATCCTCCTCCTCCTTCTCCTTCTACTCCCTCTGGCACAGGCACTTCAAATTCAAGAGGTGCATATTTCAATTCAGAAACACCAGCTTCTCAAAATTCTCATCAGTCAGGGATGACTTCTTAGGCCTGAGAACATTAGAGCCCAAACTGAACAATTTCTCCACAACCGCGGAAGGGGGGACAGGGGTATTGTACTTGATAAAGAGGTCCAACCAGGCTTCTCTGTGCTGCTGGGGGAACAGGTCCACAGACAGAGGGGTGGTCCTCTTCACCTTCAGCTTGTTCCAAATCTCAAAGGCCTTCTTCAAGTCCTCCTCAAGGTGGTCGGGAGCCAGAGTCTGGTTGTCATTCACCTTCATGTAATGAAAGGGGTCGTTTTCCACCTGCTCCTGCTCTTGGGCGGCACCATCGTTGTCGTGACCAGGAGTCACGTTTATCAGCACCTCACTGATAACCCTCTTCCTGATGGTCTCCTTCAAGTCCTCATTCAGGAACTCAACGACTGGAAGTTTGAAATGGGGGTGGAGGGCTGTGGTCATCAGCAGGTCCATGTCCACAAACAGGTGCTCAAACCTCCCCTTGAAGGCACCACCTGAAAGTTGGTAAGAATATATATATATATATATATATAATATATATATATATATATATATATATATATATAATATATATATATATAATATTATAATTATATAATATAAATTATATATATATAATCATATATATATATATATATTTATATATAATATATATTATATATATATATTATTATATATATATAGCTATAATATATATATATAATACGGTGTATAGTTAGAGTCGTTGGTAGGCCCTGATATTATATATAATATATATATATATATAATATATATAATGATCCACCCGCGCCCCCACTCGCCGTGTACAGCACCGTGGCCGTATGCTATATAATATATATATTATAATATATATATATATATATATATATATATATATATATATATATTAGGGTTTAGACAAAAAAAGTTTTTTTAGCCTGTATTGAAAGTCAATGATTTTTAATAATGACAATAATACAGACAAAAATGACATATTATTTCATTCATTCATAAAAAATGTTCGAGCACCTAATGACAATGAAAATTAACTGAAACTTAACGTACATTCCAAGTCACAGTAAAATTGTATTAGTTTGCCAATAAGCTTCAGATTCAGAATATTTATCTGTTTAGCACTTCTTTTACAGTTCTTTCATTAATTTCACTGTTCCGGCGCACAAATATTCGTCTGTGGTATATCTACAACGGTATCTGTCAACATTCCAGTGAGTTACAAAGCACTTCATGGCTGCAGAGCAATTTAATTCGGAAATTCCATCCATCAATTTCTGGTGAATCTGTGCGTTGAACATTTGGTTAGAAAACCAGGCTTCTTGCCATGTATTTGAGATGAAAGCGCACGGTGTTTCCAGTGAAATTCTCCATTTAGGAAGGAGGAAGTACGAAATAATAGCATATAAAGCACGTGAATTCCATCTGGCATTGTGAAGAGACGGTAATTTTCTCCAATTAATTACGGGGTACGCACTAGTTTCTTTAAGGAAACTGAATGCTCTACATAACTCATACAGAAATCTAAAATCATCTCGCCAACCTGAATTTTGAATAGTTATCATTTCACTCTCTGGCTTGTAGGACTGCTGCAAGACATCGTATTGTTTTATCACTTCGTCCACGAATTCATAGTTGAGAGTTGGTTTGGTAGAAGAAATTGGATTAAAGAAGTCTAACACATGCTTTAAGATTCTATCAAGAATATGATGCTGGCAGCCAATGTACTGTGGCTGATCAAATCCTCATGTGACCATTTCAGTTTTTAATTTTTTAACAATTCCATTCACTCGTCCAGTATTTACTGCTGTTGTGTCACATACGATCATTTTGAAGTTCTTCCATGCATCAAATTGATTCAGCAAACTTTGCTGTGCATTAAAAATATCCTGTGATAATCAACATTCACATTTTACTATACCTAATTTCAATCCTCTAAGATTACCACTTGATACTCGTGATTTGCAATTCGCTTACCGTCAAAATGAAGGCAGAAATATTTCTCTTCTTGCAAAATAGATTTTATTTTACGCTTCGCATCTTCGCCACTTCTTATAACAGCTCGCCAAACAACTGACTGTGATGGTGTTGGAACACTGATTCCATCTTCGGCTAGACTGGAGCAGCAGCTTTATTACTTGAAAGAGATTTTTGTCACCAACTTAGTTGCATGTGATGTTAAACGTTTGACACGTTTTCTTTGTCAAAAGTCATTTAATAAACAATAATTTAAATAATCATTAATAAATAATCAATA
>JABUQX010029482.1:5000-7500 GCA_015478945.1 Trachelipus rathkii | reverse complement strand
ATATATTATATATATATAGTATATAATATATATATATATATACTATATATATTATATATATTATAAAATATACAGGGCCCTCTTAACCATTCATTCCGCCCTAGGCAGTCCCATTCTTTACGAACAGCATTGTATATATATATATAATATAATATTATAATATATATATATTATATATATATATATATATATATATATATATATATATATTATATATATATATATATATATAGCCTATATTATAGATAAAATACTCCTTGATTGATTCTTCACTTACCAGGATTAGAATCACTCAAGGAGTTATTTTATCTATACAAATTGAACTGCGTTTATTGCAGGTATTTATATTATAATATATATTAATATAATATATATATAATATATATATATTATATATATATATATTTATATATATTATTATATATATATATATATAATATATATATATATAATATATATTATTATTAATATATATTCTTCCTTTTTCTTTTTTCCTCTCCAGGAGGATTTTCATCCTGTCAGCCGCGCAAGCGTCTTTCTCCAGACATCCCTCTCCTGCACTATTCCTTTTCTCTTTTAGCACTCTCATTTTTTGTAGCTGACATCTTTCCAAGAGAGTCCTCCACGACTCCGCCATCGTCTTCTTCGACTTCCGCTTGTCTTCTGCCTCTGGGTGTCAATTTCATTTATTTCGGCATTCTGTAACTGCTCACTCCTCTCCTGATTGTCCACCATCTCAATCTCCCCACATCCATTTTCAGTATCATCTTCTTCACCCCTATATTTTCTCTAATTACTTCATTTCTTATTCTGTCTCTCCTACTCTTTCAAATCATAGTTCTTAATACCCTCATCTCCGCCGCTTGTATTTTACTCTCTTCTTTTCTCGTTGTCTGTCATGTTTCCGTCCGTACAACGCGTCGGAGTCAGTATACTTTAAAAATCATTTTTTTAACCCTCTATTCGATGTTTTTATCTTCATCATGGGGTATACCGCTTTCATAACTAATCCACTTTTCCATTCTTCTCGCGTAATCTCCTCTACTTCGCTCTTTTGTTAAAACATCCTCGGAGTAATTGCAGGTATTAAGCGCCTCCCTCCTCCCCTCTCACAACCTCCTCATCCCCTGCCTCAATATCTTCGTTATTGTTAATATTCTGTCTTCTGTACGTCATCTCATCCTGCTTCTCCAATCTCCGCAAACTACTCCACACCTCAAGAATCATCTCTCTCTTCCGCTCCAATCCAGATCGTCCGCATAGCCATTATGTTCCCTTTCAATTCTCCCAGTCTCTCTCTCCCTTTCCTTATCACCACGTCTAAATATAATATAAACATGGCGATAAAACACTTCCTGCTTCACTCCTGTTTCACCTCAACCATCTATCGTTCTCGCACTCAGTCAAACATTACACTGCATTTCTCATCATAGTTCTATTGCTTCTTTAATCTAACCGCCTCACTCCATAATTCTCCTCATACATCTCCAGAGCTTTTTAATGGCACGAATCAAAATGGCTTTTGCAGGTCGATGAACGCTACAAAGAATATCTTGCCATATTCCAGCATTTCTTCCGCAGAACCATTTCTTAGTGTGAATAAGAAGGTCCGTCGTTCACTTCCTCTTCTATAACCGTCTGTTCTTCACCGGAGTTCGGCTCTACTTCTCTCTCAGCCTCCTCTCCATATTTCTTTCGTTTATTTTTCGCAGATGGGTCCAATCATGAAATACTGCATAATTATTACAAGCTTCCTGCATCTTCCTTTCCTTTATGTATCGTTATTAATTATGGCCCCCTTTTTGCCGACTTTTCAGGCACTTTCCCGTCTTCTCACAACCTTGTTCATCAAACTGATTGATTCTCCATCAGCTCCTCTCTTCTCCCACACCAACTCCCAGCACTCACGCTACATCAAGCTGGGACTTTACCGATTATTCATGCCTTTTTATAGCCTCGCATATTCTTCTACCGTTATCTCTCCGCCTTCCTCCTCCTCTTCCTCAAGTCCCTCGTCTGATCCTGCAACTTCTACTCTTGTTCTGTTATTCTAATTTAGCAGTTATAGTATTCGGTCCATGTTTCCATTTTCTTTCTTCCGGTCTCAAAGAATCTCTCCGTTTCTATTTTTTTTATATTTCTGAGTTACGGTTTTTGGTTTTCTATACGCCTTCGCCATCTTAAATAGCTTTTTCTTCCCTTCGCCCACATCTCTCGTTATTTCTCCTGCCATTCTCTCCGTCTCCATCTTTTTTGCCCTCCTCTTTATTCTCTCTGCCTCATTCCTTGCCTGTACATATTCCTCCCTTGCTGCCGCTGTTCTTCTTTTCAGCCACTTCCTCATTTTCCCTGTTTTTTTCTTAATTGCTTTTTTCACTTCTTCGTTCCACCATGGTGTATGTCTCTTCCTAGTACCTCCTACCCATCTTTTACCAAGAGTTTTCTCTGCCACTTCCTTGATGAAATCCTGCAAGTCTTCGTTTTCTTCTCCATTCCTTAG
>JABUQX010029481.1:67500-72914 GCA_015478945.1 Trachelipus rathkii | reverse complement strand
AAAGTGAAGTTCAAAAAAGAAAAAAAAAAAAAATGTTCAAAATTTTGGCCGGAGAGGGGTGAATCGGACCACCTTATTTATATTCATATTTTATTTATCATTAATGGACATTTTTATTACTTATTACGAATTTAATATGATAAATAAATTATTATATTAAGTAAAAATTAAAATATTAAAAGAAATATATACATCATCAACGAATTTTAACAGATGGTCCGAGTCACCCTTCAATGGTGGTCCGCTTCACCAACCCTCCACGGTCAGGCTGACTCGGCGTTATTCAAACTTAAATAAAACTTTTATGTATTTTAGAATTACATTATTATTTTTTTGTGTGCTTAGGCCCGACTATAGGGCCGTGATTTACAAAAAAAAAAATTTCCAAAAAGTGCATTAGGGGAGAGTCGAGAGACCAAGTTATACCTAAAGTGGTCCGCTTCACCCGCCCGACGCTATTATATATATATATATAAATAATATATATATATATATATATATATATATATATATATATATAATATTTATATATATATTATATATATATAATATTATATATATAATAATATATATAATAATATATATATATATATAGTATATATATTATATATATATATTATATGGTATTGTTTCTATATTTGAACAGTTCATTATTTTCTGAAAAAAATTTTTTTTTTAAGTTCAACAAAAATTTCTAAGTTCAAAAAAGTTAAGTTTAAGTTTTTTAAGAAAATTCTTTTAGTGGCAAGCTTCTGGCATAATTCAGAAGCTTACCACTAAAAGAATTTTTTAAAAAACTTAACTAACTTAACTTTTCTGAACTTTAGAAATTTTTGAACTTAGAAATTTTTTTCAGAAAGAAAATATGAACTGATCCAAATATAGAACTTTACCATATATTATATAATATAATATATATATATTATATATATATAATATATATATATATTATAATATATAATAATATATATATATATATAGTATATATATATATATATATATATATAATATATATATATATATATATATATATATATAATATATATTAATATATATATATATATATATATATTATATAATATATATATATTATATATATATATAATATATTTAGGTTACTATCAATAGTTGAAAAAAGCGAATACCGAATACCGAATATTCGGCCTAATAATCAGCCGAATACCGAATATTCGGCCGAATAACCACTTCGCTATTCGGCCGAATAGGTATTTCAAAGTTCGGTCATCCATTTAGGGCAAAATAAAGAAAACTTACCACTGGTCAGCAAAAAAAAGGTTGAAATTTTTCTTGATGGACTTTCTGTAGCAGATATATAGTAATTCGGAGGTGCTGATTCCATATATATTCTCGGCATTTGCTGTATCACATCGCGTTTTCGTTCAATCATGGATCCCTATTTTAGCAATATCCCTAGGAATGACAAAATTCATGTGCACACTACGTAGGCTGTATAGACGTTACTTTCCGCCATATTATCTACAGTAGCGAAGTTACTTGCGTCGTATCGGAAACCGCATGTGGTACTTTAGTTACGTCTACATGTATGATGCCAATGACCTGGATGATGATGTCTATCAACCATCTGAAATACAGTCGGATTGTCCGTCATTGTTTCACCCAGGGTGAACTGAACGATCTTCTATGAGAGTTGTATTTGGCCGAAGTTGTCCTGAAGCTGTTGGCTTCGAGGTTTCATGAAAAATGGACTACTGGACCATGGCACAAGAGGAACATTTTATTAACAGAGAAGCAAGCAGAGCTGCGGAGGCTCTTCCAGTCAGATTGGTAACCTTGTGTATTGCAGTTGAAGTTGCAGGCCGTACTTACTCGCTGGGACTCCCAGCATACGATGCAGGTGAGTGGCGACTGTTTAATGACACTTCCAAGAGCAGTTAAAGTGTGTGTTGTTACACAACGGCAACAGTATGCTTCGGTTCCAGTAGGATACTCGGTACGGATGCGAGAGGAGTATGCAAAAATCAAGACAGTTTTGGAAGGCTACAATATCAGTACATGGATTGTTAAATGAGCGTCAACCTCAAAAATGGCTAAACAATTTTCTCGGTCTAGCAAGCAGGTTCACCAAATATCCCTGCTTCCTGTGCTATTGGACAGCCGGGCGGCCACCGAGGGAAACCTTGATGCCAGGTGACAGGAACATCGTACGTGAAACACTTGTACAGAGAGAAAACATTATCTTACCTCCACTACACATAAAAAACTTGGTCTGATGAAACAATTTGTGAAGGCCCTGGACCATGAGGTGAATGCTTCCGCTATATATGCTCAACGTTTTCCTGGTCTGAGTGACGAGAAGAGAAAAGCCTGGGATATTTGATGGCCACAAATACGGACACTCCTCCGTGATGCTGCTTTGCTACAACAAGACTTGTTAGAGGCAAGAGCGTTGGAATGCTTTTTTCAGATGTAGCACAGAATTTTATGGGGGAACAGGAAAGCGAGAACCACTAACATTGTACAGGAACTGCTAGAAAGTTTTCATTCTCATGGGATGTAGAATGATTATAAAGTTGCACTACTTACATTCTCACCTAAGAAAATTCCGGAATAACCTAGGCGAGTTAGGATGAGCAGGTGAACGCTTCCATCAAGATCTAAAGGTCATGGAAGGACGTTACCAGGCAAGTGGGATATCAATATGGATGGCCGATTATTGTTGGAGCTTGATGAGGGATATTCCAGACGCCATGCACAGTTGCTTCTGCGAAAAAGAAAGTTCCGTAGACCTGTAGGTATTTTTACATTAACTAAACCCATTCCTTCTGTTACATTCATTGTTGTCCCATATTTCTCTTTATTCATAGTTGTATAATATGTTTAACATATATCTATAAAAGACATGTATCATATCATTGCGATTTGTTTCTCTCCCTTTCATATATCCAATATATATATATATATATATATATATAATATATATATATATATATATATATATATATTATATATATATATATTATATATATATATATATATATATATATATATTATTATAATATATATATATATAATATATATATATAATATATATATCTATAATATATATATATATATATATATATATATATATATATATAATATATATATATATATTATATATATATATTATATATATATATATAAATAATATAATTAATATATATATATATATATATATCAATATATTGATTTTGGACTTCTTATTTTTATTAAAAATCATACATAAATTTTACAAATCTGTTTACACACAATATCTCACAAATGCCATGTGATATGCAAAAACCGATTACAATTTTTGAATAAAAAGCACATCAATAATCAATTCGAAACCCTGTCCAAGAAATTTCATGCTTACCAGTGTTATATACAATAAAGTAATAAAACAAAAAGAAATAAAAAATTTCTTACCTATAGCAAAACCATTCACATATTAAGAATAATTAAATGAAAATTGAAAAGTTTTGTAGTTAAAGATATTAAACTAAACTTCATTTGAATAAGCTCTAAGTTAAAATGACAGAACATTAGCAGTTCTCCATTTTCAGGGGATAACCTATTTCTTGTGGCTTCATAATATTTCCTCCTGTTCTAAATATTTTCACTTTCGACTGATGCCGGTGGAGCTGAAAGGTATTTTATTGCTAGTTTTTCAAATTCTTAAAACTATTTCCTGTGTTTTTCCACCAATTGGAAGGAATATCATTGTCTTCACTGGTCAAAGTAGGCAAACTTATATATTTGTTTTATTTCTTGATGTAATTCGGTATGTAGCCTTTACTTTTATGTACAATAATCACATCGTCAGAAGAATGGACTTTCTTTTTTCACTCTCACTTTCTTTTCTGAATGTGACGATTTTGATGCCACAATTCTTTTAAAACAATCCATTAAAGAAGTGAAATGGAACCTTCAGCTTCACTTTCTCCCACTACGTGGAATAATCGTCAGCAAAAGACGTAAGGAGCATAATTTCATTGCAATTTCTTTCCATGCCTCAAACGAACCATATTTTTTACTGATTCATCTGATTCATGTGAAAAATTTTGGCTTGAATCGCAGATCTAAGAAAGTACTACACACAAAGATTTATCACAGAAACTTAGATAGTCTTTTTTCTAACTGATTTTCTTAAGCTCTTCAACGAGTGTAATTAATTATTCCACGTAATGTTGCTTTTAATTGCCTTATTTAAAAATTATATTATATTTTATAATATTTTTAACTTATATCTATCAAAGACATGTATCATATCATTCTGATTTGTTTCTCTCCTTCATATATCCAATATATATATATATATATATTATATAATATATATATATATATTATATATATATATATATATAAAATTAACTAGTATATAATATATATATATATATTATATATATATATTATATATATAATATATATAATATATTATATATAATATATATATATATATATATATATATCCCAATAATTGTGATAGACCCTCTTGAAAAGGTAAAAATCAAAAAATTTTACAAATCTGTGTTACACACAATATCTCACAAATGCGATGTGATATGTAAGCAAAAACCGATTACAATTTTGGAATCAGCACATCAATAATCATGCGAAACCCCGTCCAAGAAATTTCATGCTTACCAGTGTTATATTACAAAGTAATTAAAACAAAAAGTAAAATAACTATTTCTTACCTATAGCAAACCATTCATATATTAAGAATAATTAAATGAAAATTGAAAAGTTTCGTAGTTAAAGATATTTAAACTAAACTTTCATTGAATAAGCTCTAATGGTAAAATGACAGAACATTAGCAGTTCCCCATTTTCAGGGGATAACCTATTTCTTGTGGCTTCATAAATTATTTCCTCCTGATCTAAATATTCTTTCACTTTCGACTGATGACGGTGGCAGCTGAAAGGTATATTGCTATTTTTTCAACTTAAAACTATTTCCAGTGTTTTTCCACCAAATGAAGGGAATATCATTGTCTTCACTGCTCAAAGTAGGCAAACTTATATATTTGTTTATTTCGTTGATGTTAAATTCCGTATGTAGCCGTTTTTACTTTTATGTACAAAAATCACATCGTCAGAAGAATGGGACTTTCTTTTCACTCTCACTTTCTTTTCTGAATGACGATTTTTGATGCCACAATTTCTTTAAAACAAGCCATTAAAGTGGAAATGGAACCTTCAGCTTCAACATTTTCCCCACTACGTGAATCATCGTCAGCAAAAGAGTCACGGGAGCTAAATTTTCATGCATTTTTTTTCCATGCCTCAACGACCATATTTTTTACTGATTCATTTGATTCATGTTGGAAAAATTAGTTTGAATCGCAGATCTAAGAAAGTAGCTACCCACAAAGATTTATCACAGAAACTTAGATAGTCTTTTTCTACTG
>JABUQX010029481.1:7500-57500 GCA_015478945.1 Trachelipus rathkii | reverse complement strand
GTAAGGTATTATTTATTGAAAAAAGGATATAAAACCCACTTAAGTTAATGGCCGTAGGTCACATAGAGTTATAGCAATATAACTGATTTAAACTAGTCTAAATAATAATTATGATTCCAAAAATGATCGCAAGTCATTAAGACAATACTTTATGCACATTTGTGCACTCCTTTAATATATAACAAATAAATGCCTTAACAATGCCATTATGCAGATTCCTTTTCAGAATTCATAGTTTATAGTTGAGTTGACCTCTATGTTCCATAACATAAAAAGGCTTCACAGTAAGCTTCTTGTATGCAGAGAATATTTCCTCTCTAAATGATTCACCATCAAATTCGATGCAAAGCTGATTCTTTTGCCTACCATATTTGAATGCCTTTTTAATCCCAATTCATGTCAAATCCAAATTAGGCAGTGTATATTACACACAGGGCTGATAAAATTGTATCTGACCTTACGCCAGGAAACAAAAGCTATTTTGTTTAAAGCTTAATTCCATCAAAATAGGATCCTATTGTGTTGACTAACTTTTCCTAGCTGCATATCCCCTATTTGAAACCTTTTTCATAGTCCCATTTAGAAATATCCATCAGGCACTGTTGTTGTTTTGGTTTTGATCTCTTTTGTTTCATAGTCTTACCATTTTAAGTGAAGTCTTGAGTTTGGAAAAGAACTAAAAGTTTCACAGAGTCATGGTTGGAAGTAGGAAGTACTGTGAAACCTGTTCAGTGCTGTTTCATTTAAATATTCTGGAAGAGGTACAATGTGTGACTTGTATCATTGTTATCATGAATTAACTAGTCAACACTCTACTAGAACTGTGGACTCTTGCATTTAACAGCACCTTGGGCAACAGAACAGTCAGGTAGTACTTCTTTTTCATGGTTTCTTCTTGAGGAGCATACTCATGCTAAAATGAACCTTAATTGTTGAAGAAAAAATAGTAATGATCTTAATATTTCTTCATAATTGTTATACCATTTATACTGATGCAACCTCTTTTTTAAAGTTGAAAGTGAGCCACTATCAATTACATTCTGGTGCTAATACAAACATTTCCAAAAATCAATCACCATGTTACTTAAAAAAAAAAAAATTAAGTGGCATCAACCTATTGTGATCTAATAAAAAGAATTTATTCATTCCCCTCTAAGAAATATTTCTACATAATACAAGCAAATCCATTAGCTTTTCCTCGTTGCTAAGTTCTCAAAGCTAAAAATCATTCTTGTTGCTCTGGGCTGTACTTTCTCCAGCATATCAATGTCTCTTATAGATGAGGAGCCCAATCTTGTATACAGTATTCAATTAATGGTCAAACACAGCCACTGTAAAGTCACTGATTACCTCCTTGCTTTTATAATTAACATTACAGCTTATTTTTATTTATAAATTTTGCTAAGAATATTTGCTCCATTCTTGACTTCTAAGCATTTTTCCCTAACACTTTCAAATTACTATTGATAATTACACCCAAATTTTTTTCTTTTATCAAGCAATCTCCTTTCATTTCATAAATTAAATGCTTATAATAAAGTAACCCAGGTGAAAGAACCTCACACTTTTTATTAAAATTAGTGATGAGAGAGGCCAAAATAATTTCCAATTATAACAAAAATTCTCTTTCTGCTTCAAATTCCAAATAAAATGCCGATTTTGGTTCATCATCCCATCACTAGTTAAAATTATTTGATATTTTTTAGCATAAGCAAAAGCTTATTTTAATCATGTTCTTAATAGAATACGTCAGCTTAGTGTCATCAGTAAACTTAAAAACTAAAGATTTTATGCTCTTTTCGTAAATCATTAATATAGATTAGGATTAGAAACTGGCCCACCAAGTTAAACCATTTCTTTGCCACACTGAGATAGCTTGTGTGTAAGCCTTCTTTGGGGTACCTTATTAGGAACTTTGAGAAATTCAAATATATGCAATGTCAACTAGTTCTCCCTTGTCCACATATTCAGTAATATGCTGGATAAGTTTTAAATGTCTTGGTGTTATATTATCCACCTTTTCTAAAGCCATGTTGTGAAAGTTTCTGTAATTACTCTACATTACTTGGATATCTGTTTACATCATTCATAGCTTATTAATTTCATTGTTAATGTTTGTATAGACCTAATTATGACGGGTGTAGTATTGGAACACCCTTGTAAATCAGTAGTGTGTGTAATGAACATTTATATCTGACCAGCAGCCTATTTTTTTAATTATTTCGTATTAATTTTTTTTTTAATTTTTTTTATTTATGTACAGATACCATGTTTTCAGATGGTCCAAAAGTCTTGACATTAATGTGGTGGTTAATATCTTGTTAGATCTTCAAAAAGATGGTAAGCTTTTTTTTTTTTTTTACTGAGATTTAACAAACTTTTCATTTACTATTTGTTGTGTCTATATACCATACTATCTTGTATATCATATTTAGAATGGTTGGGGCCAAATCAGTCGTTTGGTGTATGATTCATTATGATCAGGAAAAAAAATTTTTTTTTTCCTAATTGATTTGTTGTTGAAAGTCTGAAATGAAGATAGCTTTTTATTCTACTGAACCAATTTTAAATTTTATTGGAGATTTTGGAGTAATTGTGGGAGTTCTTATGGTTTTTGCTCCATCAAATACGGACCAGTGTGTTTTTGTTTTTGTTTTTGTTTTTATTTTCAATTTTTTATAATTTTTTTTTTTTTTTTTAGCTTTGATTCAAAGTTTTTCTTTCAGGAAATTGGGAAAAAGCTTGTCAGCATATTCCAAGAAGACATTTGCAAACTGGGGACAAAACTCCTTTACACCCAAATCCAAAGAAAAGAAAATTTTAAAACTGCTTGCTGACGGTTAACGGCTTCAGGATTTCAAACACTTTTCCACTTCTAACGTCACTGAAAGGCTAAAAATGATCAACGTGGCAGAAGATATGATCATTCCACTTGTAACAGATTATTTGCAGATGATGGAAATGGAAATAGTGTTTTGAACATTGTTCACTATTTCTGTTGGGGTAGAACTTCAATTAAGGGATGTGACATTTGCCTTTAGTGATGTGTTCACTTGTATTTCATTATTCTAAGTTCCATTGTGTGACGATTTATTAACGTAATGTATTTTCTCTGAAAACTTCTAGAAGTTTCGTTTTGATGCCGGAAAACGTGAGAGTTCTACAGCTTCTGTTAGAAAGTTATTCATGAAGGTTATTGGGGGTGTTGATTTAACAGTCAGCACGGTCCCACAGATTTTTAGCTCAGTAGAAAGAATTTTGTGAAAAATTTATATCTACCTAATTCAGTACTTTAATCTATTAAAATAATATATATTTTTTTTTACTAAATTTATTTTTTTTAAAAGTGATTTAAATTTTTTTTTTTTTTTTTTTTTTTTTTTTTTAAGTAATAATAGTAATATGCACATTTTCATAGGTAGAACAGAGCTATATGCAAGAAATTTATTTAATAATTAGGATGTTTACAAATTTATTAAAATACAAAGGGTTTGAATGCTAAGTGTCCAGCCTAAATTATCCTTGGTCTCTTCTTGCCATTTTCTCTTTTCTTTTGAGTTATGCTTTACAAAGTACTACCATCTTATGATACTTAGAACGAGATAAGTCATAACAAAATGTTACATCTTACATGATGTCGTTCTAATATCAATTTCTGGTCTTGATAGAACCTTGGTCTTTGCTCTTCACTGATGTTACCAAGATGCTAGAGGACTGTTGAGATATTGAGTTTAATGCTCATGATACAACCATGGTTTTTTTTTAAACCAACCCAGTAGATTTTATTGGGCATTTTTTTTTTTTAAATGTATATGTTTTGAATTCCACTAAAACTTAAATATAAAATTTAGCTAAGCTGCCTATATACATCACTTTTGACTCTTTAGACACCTAACATAAATGAAATTTATATTTTACTTACTCAGTTTTATAGATTTAAGAATATTAACTAAACTGAAAGTATGATTTTCCAGTTGGTGGGAGCTTGTGAAAATGTAAATGATAAATAAGATAATAAACTTATATTAACTGATTATTGTCCTGCTCTTCGACAAGCTTCTTATCTCGCTGGTAGGAATGCTGGGCGAATGAGCGGCGAGGGGCCAAACTTAAAAATATAAAACCAGATATTGGTGAGTGGTCTTCCTCTGACAGACGAAATCGCTTGCAGGTGGTGATCTTCGAACTCCTTCTCATTGGGCACACCAACATCACTCAGCCACTTCATGTCACGGGTTCCTCTCACACTTGTAAATTCTGTCGTCGTCACATCCCACAATTTGTTCACCACATCTTCATTGATTGTCCTCAACTGAACTCCATCCGCCTTCGCCATTTTCCTACACTACGGCCCATAATACCTTCTAAATGGATATCTCATTTCTTGTTTGAATTGCCTCAGTTCAATGGTAGCTCAATACTTCCCCACCTTAAGGAATTGAAAATTATGCATGATGAATAAATTTTTTTCTTTGTGTGCCGTGGTGGGTTCTGTACACCTACTCAATAATAAAATAAAATAAAAAATTCCATAGGGGTGTTTGTGAGTTTTGTGCGACAATTCATTATTGTCTTGCAAACTCAGTGTGATTTTATATTTGTTAACATTGTCTTGTATTGAACAAGCTGAGATGCAACCAGAAAGCTGAAAAGGGGCTGAAGCTCATTAAAAGCGTACAAAGAATTATGAATTAAATTTTTTAAAGATGAATTTTATTGTTCTATTTTAAAGGGGTTATACTACCGCAGAAGGGCTTCACCCACGATTTTTATAAAAATCACAGCATATACTCTAAAAAAATAATAATGAAGAATAAAAAAAATCAAACGTGGCGTTCTCTTTAGGAAAAAAAGTTACAGCCTCTCAGTTGTTAAAACTCTCATTGGATTTTGTTATAATTTTTTTTTTTTTAAATCGCCGGATATACTCTAAAAAAAATAAGCGAAAATGATTTAAGTCTAGGAAAAAAAGTTACAGCCTCTCATAGTTTAAAATTTTCCCATATGAAACTTCTAAATTAGTGGGCCTCGTGCTTGTTTTAAGGCCATCCTAGTTCAGGTTATGATTAGATTTGTTAAGTATATATAGATTTTCTCTATGCATACCTAACAAAACCTATCATAACCTGAACTAGAGGGCCTGAGATGAACCTAACCTGGATGGATCAAAAATGAAAAAAGTCATAGTAGTTTGAATAACTTTGAGGAGGCTTATGGCACTAAGGTAACGTTTGTCTTTTAATTTTCAATTTTAGTATATCCTGTGATTTTTATAAAAATCGGGGGTGAAGCCCCTCTGCGCTACTATTACCGTTAAAGGAATAAATGTTTTAATATTTTTAATTTTATTTGCCTGATATAAGTTCCATATGTAATTAAATTTTAGTACATTCGATTGAAATTAATCGAAAAGGATACTGAAAACTCTATCTTTTGTATATATGAAGGAATTATTACAAATGATATTTGCAAATGATTATCTTAACATGAATAATTTTACAGAAGTAATTATTGAATACTATTTTATAATCTATTTACACTAAATTGAATTAAGAATAGTTACAATAATCTTTATATATTTAGATAGTGAAGTTCATAAACTCCATTTTCTTGTACATTATTCAATAATGCTTAGTACAAATATAGTAGTCAAAACATATAAATAAATTAACATTTAAGAAGCAGATTATGACCATAGTAAATAGTAATCTATATAATGTATATTAAATTGAATTTTTATTTTTATTTTTTTTCTAAATATCAAAAATATTGCAAAATATAACAAGTGGATTTTATTAGTTGAGTTTTATTTGGTAGGCTTTTATTGCCAACACTGAGTACAACCCAACTCTTGTAAGTTTACAATATCTTTATAGTTGCACTTTTTTTTTTTTTTTGAAGTCCTAAACTACTGTCACAAAAGAAATCTATGTATGCTCTTGCCTCCGTTTCTGTTAATGAGTTGATGAAGTGTAATCTTTCACCAGTTTCTTATCTGGGGACCATCAAATATATCAGCTTTAAACTTCTTATTACTAAAACTTGGAAAGGCTGATCATATATAGTTGAAGCAATCCCCCTCTTTATTCAAAGTTTTTACAAACTGCTTTATGAACCCAAATTTGATGTACAATGGTGGAGAAATTACCTTTTTTTCAGCTCATTAATATATTTATTCCATATGTTTAAATTTTTCCTTGGTGGACATTCTTCTTTTATCAAATATTCATCATTACCACGACTATCCTATGAACACAAGAATCATGAATATTTTATGTAGCCACTTTGTTGGCTATCAAGTCTGCAATTTCAGGTCAGCACAAATCAGACATTTGGTGAATACAGAATTTTGTCGTCATTGCCATTTTTTCATATGGACAGAATGACCAATAGAAACTACCATATATCCATTTCCGGTCAGTGTCTAAAACTGACATCATGTAACTATATATGTAAACAAATTATATATTTGGAATCAGCGGAAAATTTTAAGGAGGGGTTTTTAATTTTTTTTTTTCATTTATTCGTCGGAAATATGAAAAAAAAAATTATTTTTATTTTCCCCATTTAGGGGGCTCGAGCCGATGGGGACAGAAGGGGGACGAAGTCCCCCCCCTTCTCCCGTCGTCCACCAGGGCCGAAGGGGAACCACGACTCCTGCCATATTTGGTTACCCTATAGTATTTCGCTGGTTCAAAGCCTTCTAAGTACTCAGGAAGTAGTATTCCATTTTTAACTAAAAGGAATGCCATAGGGTAAACCGCAAAAGATAGCGAGTCAGGGTCTCTCGGCCTCCCCGATTCTCTGTCCCCCCCGTCATGATGGTGCCTAAATGAGGAATAATGTATATATTTTTAAATATTTCACCAGGCTAATAGGGAAAAAAATGAAATAGATGTCCCTACTTAAATTTCGCTATTAATCTATAATTTGTTTACTCTGCAGTGCGCCGTTCTCAGGATTGCATTCTCAGCTTTACTCTGACCTCCATTTCAATAGTAATGCAAGATACAATGTAAACTTCTTTAAGTTGAATTATCAATGTATAATCTCAATTCATTGCACCGATTACTTTATAAAGTCTTTTATTATGGCAGTAAACAAAATCTTTCTCTTTATCAGAGTATCGCAACAATTCCCTTTGCACTGAAATCTTCATTAATATCACAATCGAGCTCATGAGGTGCTTCCTTATATTCATCATCTTTATGTTTGAAGCTTTGAATTATAAAAGCAGGTCTTTCATTTGAGTGAGTACTGCTAGTTAGCGAATTTATATTGAAATTCTTTATATGTATGTTCTCTAAGGTGAAACTTAAAAGAAGTCTTCACATGTCAACCTCATTCATATTTAGACTGGTTGGATTTACAGATTTCAAATTTTTTTTCTTTCCATTTATTCATTGTTGTAAATTTTCCACAAGAGTTTTGCAAACGTACGAGGAGACCAATCCTCACTTGTCTTGATTTCCAAGTTTAACTTTAAAATAGGCAAAGAGGCTTCTTTATGAAATTAGTTGTGTGAGTATGCTACAAATGTAACATAAACATTAAGACTATTTAAAATATACTATTTCTTCGAACAGAGACATGGTGATGCAATATACCCTTCACCCACCAGCACTCATCTGCATTACTGTACTAAAATCCATTTGTTTTTTTGAGAAACTTATTTGGTTTCATTATTATCTAGATATTGTTTAATGTTAAAGAAAAATAATATAAAATAAGGGACTGAACATTATAGTTTATGGATTCACTTGTTAAAGAAATTGTTAAGTTTCATCAAATAATTTGTAACTAGTTTAAATTTATACTGTATAAATAGATTTTATATTTATGTGTAGGGGAGATAGAATTTCCACAATGTACGTTCTGTGTATCGAAAGAGGCAACTAAAAAGGTAGTGGTAACTGGGTTCGAGTTCCGCAACCACTTATTTATACCTAAGAATGTTCATGCATGCCTCAGATTTCTGGTGCATTTTGGGGAAATATGGGGCAGCTGATGATGATTCTTTTGGATCAATTTGTAAATACAGAATTCAATTATACATTATATAATAAAGTATTGAATTTTTTAGAAGTCTTTGAGGATTTTTGGTAAGAAAAGTTTTCTTCCCCGTTGTTGAGAGTTAATTTAATCTTTAAAAAAAGTTTTAACATTCATTATGATTTATGTAGCAATCAAACAGGAAAGTCACCCACTAATGATTTGATTTTAGTAAACAAGTGACAACATTCGCGAACATTCCATACTGTTCTGCATGAAAACCTGATGTGATGAGCAAAAGTGATTTTTTTCTTTTTAAATTGGCACATCAATTTTATCCATTAACAGCTCCTCCCATAATTAACTCTGCCCCATAATTTTTTTTTTTACTTTAAATATTTGTAGGACAATTTAATTTATGTGAGTAATATTTTTTCGGTTTTGTGATTACAAAAAAAAAAAATTATTTACTCAACTTGTGTCTGTAATGCACTTTCATCTCGACAATAAAAAAAATGTTTTCATTGTTTAATGTTTCTTTATATTTTCACTATTTTTTTTTTTTTTTTTGCCGACTTCGGCTCTCTTCCAGAAATAATGATTGTTACTAATTCCATTCTTCTAATCGCTAACAATGACAAATATTAAAAATAGTTTAGAGTGATTTTTTTTTTATCCAACTCCTGACAAAATTAAAACAGTTTTTCAGAATACTATTTGTAGTTTTCTTAAGAAATCTAAATTATAGTAACTATTACCTATAAAATGTGTATCGAAGATTTTAACAATTGCTAAATATGTTAAGTCTTTTTGAACAGTTCCGTCTCAAGTTATTTCAAGAATAATAAAATTCTATTTTTAAGAAATAGGCAATCAAGTGTAGCTTTACAGGAATTGATCACTGACCATTAATGTCATCATTAATAGAGCTTTGTTCTCAGATGATCATAAATTCAAATGGGTTTACATGCTATTAAGATTTTATTGAACGTGTGAAGTGACTTACTATAAATTATATAATAGGTTAGTTCTTTTTAGCAATTGACAGCCCTGCTGCTAATATGTATGTTCTTACATCTGACCTACACATAATTTTTATCAACACTTGAAAGTTTATATCGTTTCAACTAAATGGATTTCAACTTCTTGAGTCTTTCTCATTAGGGATACTTTATTAATCTGCCGATCTTTTAAGAAAAGTAAAATTGGCCTATTAGTAAACTTAATGAAAGCTATGACCATGTTGAGTCAAAACTTTACTTAAAATCTGAGAACATTTATTTTAAAAATAAATTTAAAAAACCTGTGTGTTCTTTATGAAAACAATAGTTTTCAAAATTGAAACTTGAAATTGCAGGTTATGAATATAATAATTTTTTATTTTTGAAAATAGTTTTTTAAAATAATGTGTGTGTTGAAATTTCAGAATATCTTTAATTGATGATTTAAATTATTTTAGTGAAATTATTATTAATATGGATATAAAGACTGAAGTTGATATAAATGATGAATTTTTGAGCTTAACTGAGTCTGATTTAAAGCTCGAACTTTTGGACTTTAATGATGAATATGACGAGGAGTTTTTAGGCTTTACTGAGGAGGATATAAAGCGCGAGTCTTTGGACTTTAATGAAGAAAATGTCAAGGAAGAACTTTTGGACTTCACTGACGATGATGTAAATGATAATGAAGCCTTTGAAAATTTCTCAGATTTCCAAACAAGTGAGGTATGAAAATATTGTTCTTAGATAGCTCTGAAGTTAAAAGTTCTCTGATTATTATTATTTTATTTTTTTTTACTTTAATAACTTTTTGTTTTTTTATTTTTGTTTTTTATTATCTTTTAGCTGATTTTGAAAGTAGAGTCCATATTCACATTTTAACTATTTATCTCAATACTTCAACTTTCAGACTTATAAGAAAATTCCTTTCTAATATTAATCATTTTTATTAAAGTAAAGACTAAAATTTTTGTATATATACTAATTGTTAATTTCCTCCCTGACTGTTGGTTTGCAAGCGAAGAAGAAAGCATCCTCACTACGCCTTTCCTCACCAGCGGACCTTAAAAATAAAAGCTGCTGCAAATGTAGAACCTTTAAACTCCCTTTGCTGTATCTTTTTGATAATACTTTTTTACCATAATCGGGTTTTGGATATATAAATTGAGGTTGCTAATTTTATTATTTTAGTTCATTATACTAAATGAATTTCTTTGTAATTGTCATTCAGTTATAAAAAGGTTTAAAGCCAGCTTCCCTTGTTACTGAAAATTTATTTGCACTCAGTCTTAAAGTCTTCGTTTATTGCAGATTCTTACCAACATTAAAGAAGAAGAATTTTTGTCCGAAGGCATAAAACAAGAGGAATTTGATGAAGAATTGGAGTCTGATGAGCAGAAGTTCTTCGATGAACTGGAAAATTCAGAATATCCCTTAGTTCTTGTAACAAAAATAAGCGATGCACTCTTGAAGGTATGTGTGTGAGAATATTTTTGATTGTATTATTTTCAAGATTTAATGAATTGCATTTGCACCTTGTTTTATCACGAAAATGTTTGCCCCTTTTTATACAGCCTTAAGTCTATTAATTTTAGTATTGCTGTAACTTTAAATTTGATCAAAATTATGGAATAAAATTTCGTTTAGTAATTATTCCCTTGTAAAACAAATGAAAATATAAAAGTATGTTTATTTAATGATCACTGCATAAAAAGTCTTTCTTTAAATGGATGAATTCTGTCCGACTAAGGTTGAATTGTTCTTTCTCTGACATTCTGGCGTTAAAATTTCATATTCAATAGTTATTTAAAATTCTTTCTTGCTATTTTTAAAATTAAGTAATGTAGTTATAAAAATAAAAATGAAATGTCATGTACGAAATCTCCTGCTAAGTCATGCATGAATTTATTGTTTAACAGTTAAAAAAAATTATTTATAAGTTTTTTTTTTTAAACAAAACTGCAAAAAAGTTTCTTTCTGAAAAATGAAATATTATTATCCAAACAACTATTGGTAAAAATTGCTTTTGGGTTTATTTTTCATTGTTACTAGTAACGATAAATTACAAATAACATTGTTAAGATACATTAAGGAGTTGTAGTTATTACAATATCATCAGAGAAAGATGGTTCCTTTGTTAGTATATATTTGGTTGACTAAAACATCCTCTCGCTGAAGATACTTGATTAGGCAGCCAGGTTGTTTCTTGAAAGTTTAGGTAAAGAACAATTTGGATATATAGCGGGTTTTCTTTCTTCTCACCATAAAATTTTATCATCATGTAAGATCTCAGATGTAGATTGCTGCTAACAGACATTCTTTACATAAGTTAAGTTGAAAAACACTTTCAACATCATTGGCAATTACCTTTTGAATGTTTTCTTTTTAAATTATTCTTCATTGTTTAGGTTGTTTTTTTATTATCTTTGGCTGTGTGATTCCTCTGACTGCAAATATCCAATTTTCCCCTGCTGTTATTTCCATTCCATCACTTTCTTCAAATGTTATTTCCATTCCATCACTTTCTTCAAATGAGTTTTCTTTCGAGTATCTGCTACTGTTTCTGCGTTAGATTCTGTATTAGAATTGGAGCACATTTTCTGATTTGAGGTATAGGAATTTGATGTTGTTATTGATTTTACTTTATCTTTAAGCATATTTTTTTTCACTATGTTCCATTGTTATACAGAATATTTAAGATATCCTTTCCTTTAATTTAATTAGAACATACTCTCAATGAGGGCTACAAAACCGAAGTATCAGCAAAATATTTTCTTTAATAAATGAAAAGAAAGAAGCTGGTAACAGCCTTCTTTTACATTATACTTGATTAGCAGTTAGCGATTTTATAAGTGTAAACGAAGTAGGAGTTATAGCTGGAGGGAGCCAAAGCTGGATAATTTTAAAAATATGGAATCGGAGTTGGAGCTACAAAATTGACCGGCCCCACAATCCTGCTTTTAATGAGCTCAAAAGGTCTTTGACACCACCATCTTCTTTCCAAGTTTTTTAATAATATTTCAAACGACCATTTTGCACCCTGAATTCTTCCTTTTTTTCTAAAATCTTCAAATGTTTGTAACATGCTAATTATGATTGTTTGTGTTCATATTTATATATTTGACATTTGTGATAATGGGGCAATGCCGGTCACCTCCATATCTACCTTTTTTATTTTAATATTTAATTTTTTTATGTGGAGAATAAGGTACCTTTTCTTAAGTTTTTAATTTTCAATTGCTAATTTTGGCACACTGAAAACGAGAATTTGTTATTAAAATTAGTTTGAGAATAAATAGAAAACTCACTTTCACAAATAGTCAACTGTAAGTCAAACTATTGTGTTAGGGTGATTTTTTGTTTTTGTTTTGTTAATATGTAAAGGCTAAGCAATACAATGATCAAAACAATATAATGAAAGTTTATTTATAAAAGAATGGCAGTTTATAGAGTTGGAGCTTTTCAATATGCCTTACGAATGTTAAGACTCTTCCTAAAGGTATCCATTGATTTTCATTTACTGGATACCCCTTGAACCCTAATATATTTTCCGATGAAACCTTAATGAAGCCAAAAGCTCACCTATTAAATATTGTAAGGGAGGTGATGCTCTAGTATGCTCCTCTGTCAGTTTTGAGTTAATCAGGACAAAGAGATGTACTGAAAATTTTTGACATCAGAATATCTATTTTTTTTTTGCTAGAAGAAAAAATATTCGTGAAGCTTAAAGAGCACTTGAAACAGAAGCGCTGGACAAAAGAAAACTACAAGAGAAAAAAGCTGACTCAAATCCCGGAGAAGAAAATTATCAAACTTCTCACCAAATTCTGATATTGATTGTCTAAATGAGATCAAATTTTTCAGTTTGGTGAAAGTGAGTGACAGGTTGGAGAAACTGAACAAGAACGAACACAAAGACATTCCTTGTACGAGATTTTCTTTTAGTAATTTTGGAGATTTATTATCTCAGTCAGTTAAATTAGGCCAAACAAAAACCAATTTCATGAGTGAATACGGAGGAGGCATTGAGATCCTCATGTTTTTCCAAAATTAAAAATACAAACGTTATCACTTCTGAAAACATTGTTGTGAAACTTCCTATATTTCGCTAACTGAAAGATGAAAAATTAAATTTGGATAAAATTTTTTTGTTCAGAATCCTAAACACCTGCACAAGGCGCCCCCCCCCCCAACTCTCCTTTGTGCGTCCTTTAATTGTATAACTCAGCAGTCAATAATTGGTACTTTTAGTCTACTTTGAATTAAGTCACTTTTCCACTAATGCATATATTATAAGTCAAAAACCGTAAATCACTTCATATTTAATCTATTTCTATTTCATTTCTTGCAGTACTGAAATAAAATAAACACAATGAAAAACTAAAACATGTAAAGTTATTAAAACACGTCAAGAAATGTTTAATCTCTTTTTAAACAAAGTACCTTATAAACAATAGAGGTCCTTCACTTATGGTGAACCTTAGAGGTAATCTCCTAATGGACAAAAGCTTTCAAGAGGAATAAAGTCAGGAAGTAGTAAAAGAATCTAGAGAAAACACCATTAAGACTTTTCTTTAATCAACACAAAAGACAATAGAGATGAACAAATCAACCAAACGATGTCAACAATATCCGTGGATCAAATAAAAAGTTTTAAATCTCATCTTCCTTCAACATTTAATATTGCGAATAAAATCAAACATTTGAATGTAAAAACAAGATTAAATCCAAAATTGATAACAGTCCTACAAAAGAAAAACCAATAATTAGAAAACAACTTACATAAGAACAAGAAAAGATAGAGAAAAAGACAAGCAGAGGCCCCTTCTTCGTGAACCGTGCCACTTACATACCTGAAACTAAAACAATAGTTATTAAAAAACGTCGAATAAATCTTTTCTTTCTTAAATATATTTTTGTTCCTTTTTCTTGATCATCCTCTTCCCATCCCCTACAACAATAATTAAACTTGAATCATCAATAGCAATAAATCGAATTTGATTAAATGACCTTAAAACTGTAAATTAAAATAAAAACGATAATGACAGTGTTGCATCTGCTCCAGTAGGAGTATTATTGATTCGACAGTTGCTGCAGTTTCATCTTACCGATTTAAATATTCGATCACTTACCTTAAAAACATTTCCTTTACATTTTTAAAAATTTCTTGGATGAAAGGAACGGATGATGCAACGAGTAGTAGGAAAGTTGTAGATAGCAGAGTGAAGCAAGTGCAATCAAATTCTTGGTGGATGTGAAGGGACTAAGTGTGAAGTGCGCTAGGGTCTTGCATGAGGTGTGTTGTTGCCTGTGTTAATGTATATGGTAGTGGAGACTATGGTCTGGCTGGAATAAGAGAATATAGATCTAAAGTACAATGTGTTCAGATGGACAATCTTAGGGGTATGTTAGGTGTAAATAATTTTGCAGAAATTAATAATGTGAGGAATGAACGTATTAGAAGTTGTATGGTGTGAAGAAGGGTAAATGAGAGAATAAATGAAGGTACGTTGAGATGGTTTGGTCATGTGGAAAGGATGGATGATAGTCATTGGTTAAGGTTAAGCGGATGTATAGTGGTGAGTGTGCTGGGAACTGACCAGACGGGTGACCGAGAAGAAAAAATGGATTGAGTCAGTAAAGGAATGCCTGGGAGAGAAATGCGAGTTTTTTAAAGAGAATGAGAAAAAAAGGTATAATAAGAATGAATGGTGGGTTTTGTGAGGTGGTATGGTTGTGGCCCACCTGGGCCAAGGGATAAAACCTACATTGACGAGATGCCATAGTGGTCCGTCATGCCATGAGCTCTAAAATTGGAATTTCCACAGGCCTGCGAGCAGTTCTCACTTTAAAGGTATAAAGGGGGCGGTAGTCTCTTTTCGGCTTGTCATATTCTTCTTCTAACTTTGTTCATTATTTGCATAAATGAGATGGAGAGAGGTGGAGTGGGTGGTGATGATGATAATAAAAAAATAACCAAGGATTCTACTGAAAGCTTAAAATGTTTCTTAACACAATACTTGTATCACATCTTCATTCTTCCTACTGAATATTTGCAAATACTCTTACTTTATAATCTCTCTATTTATCAATTACATAAAAGACAGCTCACACATACTTGGAAATAAATAGCAATCCTCCACACTAAGTTCATTGCGTGAAACGAAGTATCAACCTTTCCTTCTCCAGCTCTTAAGTATGTACACATTTTGTCTACCATAAAATAAACCTAAGATTTAAGCAGCATACTAAAGCAGGCAACCAAAGGTTGTGGAGTCGCTGTTTAAAGCGGGACAGCTCCAACTCGACTTTAAATTAACTTCTGTTTCTTGTAACAGTTTTGATAGAGATTTTATTATAGGTTTTACGTTTGGAATATTTTCTTTGTAATGTTTTCATTTCGGCAATTTTACAATTTTCAAACGAAGTCATGTTTGAAGGGTCTTATAGGTATACGAGTAATACTGTATTGATTCTTGTTGAGTGAAACTTAAAAGAATAAGTTTTGATTATTAGTATTTTTAGTTTCATTTTTATTTACATTTTGCAGAGTCTTAATATCAAAAATGTGAGAAGTTTGAGAAGCAACTCTGTCCTTCACTTGAACAATGGTTTAAGCAAATCGGAAAAGACATCGAATCAGAACAAGAAAACAGATATAATAAAAAATAATGTAGGGAAATTTAGATGTAAAAGTTGTAAGTTAAGCTTTGATCGTAAAGCAGATTTAGGAAAACATCTTTTAATTCACGCTGAAAAGAAACTCTTTAGATGTATGGAATGCAAATTTGAACACAAACTTGAGAGGAATCTCAAATTGCACATGCTAACCCATGAAAACTTGTTGAAATGTTCAGAATGTTCATATGAATGTAATCAAAAAGACGGCTGTAAGATTCATTTATTAGGTCACAAAAATATGAAAAATTTCAAATGTTGCAGATGCAACTATGAGAATAGCCGAAAGGGAGATTTGCTTGATCATCTATCAGCACATAGACGTGTGAAAGTATTTAAATGTTCTGATTGTAGTTATGAATGCAAAAGGAAAGACAGACTAAAGTACCATATATTTTCACACAACAAAATAAAATTATTGAAATGTTCAGAATGCACTTATGAAAGTAACCGTAAAGAACACATGCAAAAACATATGCTTTCCCATCAAAGTGTAAAATTGTTTAAATGTTCAGAATGTAGTTATCAGTGTAATGATAAACGTTACCTAATAAATCATGTTTTATCTCACCGCAATATATACACATTTCAATGTTCCTTATGTAGCTATAAGTGTAATGAAAGGTTATACTTAAAAAAACATATGATAATTCATAGCTTAGTGAAATTATTTAGGTGCTCTGAATGTAGTTACGAATGTAACGATAAAAAGAGCTTAAAACGACATAGTCTACGACACACTGATATTAAATTATTTAAATGTTCGGAGTGTCATTATGAAAGTAATGAAAGGAGTAAAATTAAAAGGCATATGCTTGTTCATATCGATGTGAAACTGTTCAAATGCGGCGAGTGTACTTATGAATGTAATTCAAAAGGTGGAATGCGAGACCACATGCTAAAGCACACCAATATAAAACCGTTTAAATGTTTGGAGTGCCATTATGAATGCAGACAGAAAACAGGTTTAAAACGTCATATGTTGTTAAAACATTAGAGATAATGCTATTTAAATGTAATCTTTGGTATTATGAAAGCAATTACAATGCAAACTTAATCATTTATGTAAATGCTGAAAACCACAAAACTTTATTTAGGATGAGTTCGATTTTCTTCAGAAAAAGGAGTTTTAAAAATGTAGTCTTATCTGCAAGAGGTTTGTACATAAATTGGGAAGTATATTAAAAAATTAATTAAAAATGCCTTGGTATTTTAGGGTTTAAAAGATTGTTTCACAATTGTGAAAATTTTCAAAAATATTTTGTTAAAAAGAATATATTTCTTTTTCTATTCCGAGTTTATAAGCAAATAAATATAATTATATATATTTTCATGGAGTTGTTTGTTAAAATCACCATGCTTTATTTTCTCTTCTTTCTTTCTTTATCCACCTCCTTGACCCTAAATTAAGGGTGAGGTGCGCAACATGCACCGGAAACAGAATCCTAAGTGTGAGCCCGTCGTAGCCAAAATTCCACCACAGGGTTTTACAACACCGAGAGAGACCCTCACTGTGGCACCTTGTCAGAGTAAGAGTTCATCGCCAGGGCCACAACCATGCCTCTTACACAAACTCCACCATGCATTCACTCCTATTATACACTTCTCTTCTCCTGAGCCAAACTCGCATTCCTTTTCATCAGTCACTCCTTTACTGACTCAATCCACTTTTCCATAAGTCTTCCAGCCAGTCGATTCTCGGCACACACCCACCATGCTATCATCCACACATTTCACATGACCAAACCATCTTAAAACGCACTAATTCGCCCCCCGCCCTTTCTTCACACCACACAACTCTAACTCGTTTATTCCTCATTTTATCAATTATTCTTACACGTAACGCGCCCCTAGGATTATCCATCTGAGCAGACTGCACCTTAGATCTATACCTCTTGTTCCAAACCAGTTTCACTACTACACATTAACAACACCCTCATGTAGGAGATACATAGCGCTCGAGATTTCTCCTTTGTATTCATCAAAAATTTTAATTACACCAGCTACACCTTCTACCATTCTACTTTTAGTTTGAAAATAAGAAATCAGTTATATATCCTAAATATTTAAACTCTGGTACTTGTTCCAATTGCTCACCCATCCAACATGAATACACATCACGGACACTTCTCACTCACTCTTATCTACTTTTACACACCCTGCCAAACATCTCTACATATCATATCGAGCTTTCTTCAGATTCGCACACAAACTAAATAAACAGGAAGCACCATAGGTGTTATCCCTATAAAATTCTATAACTTGCATCTGTTTATTCTTTCATCACCTTCAAAATAATCTTATGTATGCGCTTTATGAAGCTTCATTAAAATAGAAATAGATTTAAATATTTTCACTTCCAAATATTAAAAAAAAACTTTTAACATGCTTTATCCCCCTTCTCAGAGAGGGTAACACGAGGGGACTACAGGAAATCTAACTAAGACCGGCTATCCCAACCGGCGCCTGGCATTGTTCGCGGCCGATGTTCAATTCTTGCCCCCAGGAAGATAAAGGCAGACTGCTACGCGGAGGATTGAACCGGCGTCCCTCACGCATGAGAGTCGGCGAGTAACTTACGCAAAATATAATAATAATGGGGAAAGATGTATTTCATTAACAGCAAAATTTCTTGTACTTATTATCTCATATCTCCAAAACTACAGACAGGGAAAAGGATTAAACATTGCTGGAATGATGGTACTATTTTAGTGCGGAAAAAGTTTACTTTTCAGAGAAACTAAAATAACAAATTTGCTTTTTTTTTTACTAAAACTCTGAGGTACTGCACCGATGGCAGGAGTCAGGGTCTCTCGGCCTTCCGGGGAACTACAGGGTAGGACTAATTCCCCACTCCGGGGAGGGTCTCCGGAACCGCTCTTTGGTATTTGGGTGTCACTTGGGTTCCGCCCCTTCCCTACGGGGGTATGGAAAACGTCCCCTATGTTCCAAATCGGCTCCAGGCCCCTATTACCGTGTAGCGCTTTATGACTATTTATATTTATATATATATATATATTATAATACCTATATAAAATGGCCAATATTTATTTCATTTATTTGTATTATTTTTATTTTCCTAACTAAATTTACAAGGATTTCAAAAATGTATTCCTTTTCGCTGTAGCTATTTAAGTTATTGAATCAACCATGATTCATATTTGAATGTGGAAGTTTGGTATTGATATAACTTTTTATCAACAGTTCCAGAAATGTATTCACCACTGTAGCTATTGTAGTTTTTGAAATATCTGATTGAAAAAATGATATTTTGCTGTTAATGAAATACATATAAGCCATAATAATGTACATAAGATTGAGAAAATTTCATCCACGCTCGGATTCGAACCATCGTCAGCAGAGTAATGTCCAGTGTAATATCAATAGTACAAAAAGTGTTCAAAACAGGTCGGCGAACTAGAAGAAAATAGATTGGAGAATATGTAAGAGATAGAGTGTCTAGACGAAAACCCCTAGACTCAACCCTTCAACAAAGATGTATACGAGTAGAACCACCCCAGACGTGTGTTGTATACCCAATACAAGAATTGAGAACACTCTTATATGCGGTGACGTGGTCCAAATCGCACCTTTCGCTTTAGAAGAATTTGTGAGAGAAATTTTGATTTCTAAGATGAAGATATAATTTCATTTAGTAAGTAAGAAGAAATTCATATTCTGTCCATGTTATAAAAAAAAAATAGAAAATTGATGGGATAGAAACAACAGATAGAAGTCATTAATGAACATTAGCACTACTGGTTTCCAAGCTTTTTCTATAAATTTTGTAGATCTTTACATTTTCATACACTTTCGTTTCTTTATAGATCATCTATCATAAAACCTTCTCCAGGTTCACAATTTTCTGCATTTACATGTGTAAACACGGATGACTATGTCTAATCTTTATCTTTTTTCTTATGTAGTCCTCATTCCACTTTAATCCAATCCATTCATGATTTCATATATCCTCTTTGTTACCTTTCGTCAAGCCTATTCAAAGGTTCCCTTTCATCTTTTTCTTACTTACTTCAGCTCCCAGATAGGCATATTATCTACCTGTCAGTTGGCGTAGCCTCGCTCTCTATCCGCTAAGTCACCATTTCTTCTCAATTTCACGACTTTCGGGAAGCGGTGCCGCCCTAGCACTTCCTCTGGGCCTCCACTCCCAAGACATTCGCCACTCTCTCCTTCCCCATCTTCTCCAATGTCCCAGCTACCTCAGTTGGGGCTTTTATATCTTATTTCTCATCGCACATACCCCTTCTCTCTCTTATGGGTTCAATCCTCACTCTACCTCTTCTGCTCTTTCCCAGCATTACCCTCAAGTGTCTCATCTCTGCCTGTATTCTGCTTCTTGTAACTTTGTTGTCATCAATAATAATTATTAATGATAATAATTATTATATAATCAATAATTGCGTCAAAATATGAGAGAAAGTGAATGAGTGTGTGTTTGCTAGTTAAGGTAAAACCATGTCGTTACTATAACTATAAGCTTATAGTGTGGTTAGAATGTACCAATTAGCTATAGTTTTTTCTTTTGGTAGTAGCTTAGTTGGTGTATACTATTGACAAGCCCTAGGGTAAGATGTGGGTTAGTCGGAAAAGTGGGCCTATTTACTCTAGTTGACTGGGACAATCTCTAAAGGCCTATGCGACTTCTTACGATTTCCATATTTCCTGTTTCATCCATGACAAAATACCTGGAAGAGAACCTTTGTAATTAAAGTATTAAAAAACAATCCTAGAGTATGCTATACAATGGTTGTATTAAACTCTTAATTTAAATGATGTGAAAAACATTTAGAGGGAGAAGGCTTGTGCAGAGGACTATCATTACTCACTGAGGATGCATCATTTACCAGGATGAGAAACCCGCTCCAAGAATGATTCTGAACAAATCACTTTTTAGGGTAAATAAAGGTGGTTATAATGTATTCAGGAAATGTCTCTCGGATATACAAGTATGGTATTTACCGTATATTAAAAGTAGAGAATCTGAGGAAACTGTACTCAGAATGGCATCTAAAGGCTTGGAGCGTAAAAAAGGAAGAGTCATATACAAATAAAGACGCCAAGGTTGTGAAGTCCGTGAACAGGTAGAGTAAGGTAATTAATGATGACAAAGTTTTTATGTTTTTTTTTTTTGGGGGGGGAAGGGGAAGGTAATATTTAAGTAACTTCTTAGTAATGGCTGTGGAGATCATATGAAAGGCAATCGATATTCTAGTACGGATCAGTCTTGCCCTCCCGCTCGTTGAACCAACTAACAAAATTTGAAGTTCCTAATGGATGAATCAATTTGGAGGTGTTTTATATTTGCGATTTATCGTAAACGCTTACGCGTTTCGTGCGCCGCTTCACTCACAGCCTTTGCTTCATCCGGCCTGGGCTTTCAGAAGCTATTGGCTCAGTAACGAAAGTGGAAATGAGCAAACGTCCAGCTAAAGCCCGATTGCCTTTCATATATTCTCCACATATTACTGCGCTACCGCTGCCAGGCTCCTGTCATCGTATTATTCTGGTACCTACAACTATAACGTGTGTGATGCTCGCTTTACGCTCCAGGCTGCGCAGATGCTCATTCTGGTACGGACTGGCCATTATAACCGCATTACCTAAAAGTGATTTTGTTGATCATTTGCTGGGCATTTCATCTGGCAAATGATACTCGGTGGTCACCGCAAACTGCTTCAGGCTGTTTCTCTAAATTAAAGGTTCAACGTATGCTGGTGTTTTGGCTGCTTTTGATACAGGTTCACCTCAGAGTAACCACTAATCATGGATAACAAGCAGAAAAATGCAATTCCCAGATGTCCCAATCCCAGCTAGTAAACCCTGCTCGACTCAACCATCTACAGAACTTGTCACCAACCTACCAAAAGAAAAACTATGGCTTAGTATTGCATTCAACACTGCGCAAGCATGGTTATAGGCCTGTAAGCCTCAGCCACGCCTCCTCTTGGCCGCGTGATTCGCGTGTAAATAATTGGAGCTCGGCGGCAAACGGCAGAAACGAGCCCGGAGCAGAATGGGCTGAAAACCAACGAAAAGAGTACGTAATGCGAAGCAACCGTCTCACCCCAACTGTAGTAGCACTGGCGACGATGAAGAAGATGAAGGAAAGAGTAACCCAATGCGAAATGAGAAAACGAAAGATATAGGAAACGCACTCTTTCAAAAGTCAGCGAGTGTGATAACGGGTAAACGAACTCGCCAACGCGGCTGAGCCAGGCTGTATGCTGAGCTGAGTAGTAAGAAGAGATGAAAACATCTGCTTATGAAGCGACGAGAGCCTTTAAAGAAGGACTCGATGAATTGAATTAGGAATGAGACATAAGAAAAAGACAAAAGACCAGACATGGTCTGTGTTTGGCTGCCACAGAGAGAAGGTGCTTTTATGACAGATATGAAGACGAGAGAGGTATGTAATAATGCGTCTCCGCGGGACTCAAATCGTCATATGTCATGTATTCTGTAACCTATCACGTCAATTTCTATTTTGCAGCATGGCGAGTATTTCTTCTTGCCTGAAGCGAAACATCTTCATCTTAGGAAGCAGATTCTCTGCAATTCAAACACAAAGCGGTGATTTGAACACATCACCATGCAAATTCTCAATTCGGTATACACGTCTGGCGTTCATCTTGTTGGGTTAATCTAAGGAGTTTTTAAATCTGAACACTCCATGCTCTTACATGATGCTCCAATCTGACCGACCTGTTTAATTTACTGTGACCTGAAGAGCATCAGGCCAGTGGTGTTTTCAGCTCTGCAGCACGTGACACTGTTTAGTATATAAATCATTTTCAATCAGATTAAAACTACAATGAATAAATTATTTAAATTGTTGCATATGAATGCAATGTAGTATCATCAATAATCATGTAATATAAAACCGCCGTTAAGAGAGAGAGAATGCATTTTTAAATCATTGTAAATTTTGTAGAAAATGTAAAAAATAATAATAAATAAATGAAATAAATATTGGCTATTTTTTTAGGAGCAGAGGACATAATATATATATGTATATAAATATATTATTTGTAAAGAGTATTACAGCAGATCCTAAGTGCGTCAAACCCTTTGAGGGTTGCCCATACCGTAGGGAGGGGCGGAGGAACCACCGCGACACCCAAATAAGAGCAGGAGTTCAGGGCCTCCCCCAAGAGAGAGAATGTCCTACCCATCAGTTCCCCGAGTCGAGATGACTCTGTCGATTTTGCAGTATATAGGAATTCTTGGTAAAAAAAAAGCAAAATTTATAGTTTTGAGTTTTTTTTTTTTTAAACATTTCCTTGCAGTGGACCAGCATTCCAACCAGTATTATTCCTTTTTCCTAGCTAGCTATTGTAGTTTTTGAGATATGAGATAATAAGTATAAAAAATTTTGCTGTTAATGAAATACATCTTTCCCATTATTATTATATTTTGGCGTGCAGGAGCTTGATCGCCAGAGCTCTCATGCGAGTAGGACGCCGGTTCAAGTCCTCCGCGGCTAGCAGTCTGCCTTTTATCTTCCTGGGGGCAAGAATTAAAACACGGCTGCGAACAGTAACGCTGGTTTGGGATAGCCTTAGTTAATTTCCTGTCAGTCCCCCGTGTTACCCTCTGAGAAGGGGATAAAGCATGTTAAAAGTTTTTTTTTTTTAATATTTGAAGTGAAAATATTTAAATCTATTTTTATTTTAATTAGATACAAAATGAAAGTGAGGGATGTTTATGTCCTGTATGAGGGGTGATGAAAAGAAATAATGGTAGGGTTGCAGGAGAGGGTTAGACTGGTGGAGAATGAAAGGGGTGCCCTGTTTATTTAGTTTTGTGTGAATCTGAAACAGTGATAATATGTAGAGTGTTTGGCATGGAGGTGTGTAAAAAGAAGTAGATAAGAGTGGTGAGAAGTGTCCGTGATGTGTATTCATGTTGGATGGGTGAGCAATTGGAACAAGTACCAGTTTAAATATTTAGGATATATAACTGATGATACATAGTAGGAAAGTTGGGAATGGTAGGAAGGTAGCTGGTGTAATTAAAATTTTTGATGAATACAAAGGGACGAAATCTCGAGTGCGCTATGGTTCTACATGAGGATATGTTGTTCGATGTTAATGTGTATTGAAACTGGATTTAGACAGAATTCCATGCTCTGGAGTTACTGATCTGCTCTGGATGATAATCCTAGGGCGCGTTACGTGTAAGGCATAATTGATAATGGGGAAACAACGAGTTAGAGTTGTGTGGTGTGAAGAAAGGGCGGGGGGCGAATTGTGCGTTTAAGATGGTTTGGTCATGTGAAATGTGTGGATGATAGCATGGTGGGTGTGTGCCGAGAATCGACTGGCTGGAAGACTTATGGAAAAGTGGATTGAGTCAGTAAAGGAGTGACTGATGAAAAGGAATGCGAGTTTGGCTCAGGAGAAGAGAAGTGTATAATAGGAGTGAATGCATGGTGGAGTTTGTGTAAGAGGCATGGTTGTGGCCCTGGCGATGAACTCTTACTCTGACAAGGTGCCACAGTGAGGGTCTCTCTCGGTGTTGTAAAACCCTGTGGTGGAATTTTGGCTACGACGGGCTCACACTTAGGATTCTGTTTCCGGTGCATGTTGCGCACCTCACCCTTAATTTAGGGTCAAGGAGGTGGATAAAGAAAGAAAGAAGAGAAAATAAAGCATGGTGATTTTAACAAACAACTCCATGAAAATATATATAATTATATTTATTTGCTTATAAACTCGGAATAGAAAAAGAAATATATTCTTTTTAACAAAATATTTTTGAAAATTTTCACAATTGTGAAACAATCTTTTAAACCCTAAAATACCAAGGCATTTTTAATTAATTTTTTAATATACTTCCCAATTTATGTACAAACCTCTTGCAGATAAGACTACATTTTTAAAACTCCTTTTTCTGAAGAAAATCGAACTCATCCTAAATAAAGTTTTGTGGTTTTCAGCATTTACATAAATGATTAAGTTTGCATTGTAATTGCTTTCATAATACCAAAGATTACATTTAAATAGCATTATCTCTAATGTTTTAACAACATATGACGTTTTAAACCTGTTTTCTGTCTGCATTCATAATGGCACTCCAAACATTTAAACGGTTTTATATTGGTGTGCTTTAGCATGTGGTCTCGCATTCCACCTTTTGAATTACATTCATAAGTACACTCGCCGCATTTGAACAGTTTCACATCGATATGAACAAGCATATGCCTTTTTATTTTACTCCTTTCATTACTTTCGTAATGACACTCCGAGCATTTAAATAATTTAATATCAGTGTGTCGTAGACTATGTCGTTTTAAGCTCTTTTTATCATTACATTCGTAACTACATTCGGAGCACCTAAATAATTTCACTAAGCTATGAATTATCATATGTTTTTTTAAGTATAACCTTTCATTACACTTATAGCTACATAAGGAACATTGAAATGTGTATATATTGCGGTGAGATAAAACATGATTTATTAGGTAACGTTTATCATTACACTGATAACTACATTCTGAACATTTAAACAATTTTACACTTTGATGGGAAAGCATATGTTTTTGCATGTGTTCTTTACGGTTACTTTCATAAGTGCATTCTGAACATTTCAATAATTTTATTTTGTTGTGTGAAAATATATGGTACTTTAGTCTGTCTTTCCTTTTGCATTCATAACTGCAATCAGAACATTTAAATACTTTCACACGTCTATGTGTTGAAGGATAATCATGCAAATCTCCCTGTCGGTTATTCTCATAGTTACATCTGCAACATTTGAAACTTTTCATATTTTTGTGTCTTAATAAATGAATCTTACAGCTGTCTTTTTGATTACATTCATAGGAACATTCTGAACATTTCAACAAGTTTTCATGGGTTAACATGTGTAGTTTGAAATTCCTTTTAAGTTTGTGTTCAAATTTGCATTTCATACATCTAAAGAGTTTCTTTTCAGCGTGAATTAAAAGATGTTTTCCCAAATCTGCTTTACGATCAAAGCTTAACTTACAATTTTTACATCTAAATTTCCCTACATTATTTATTATTATATCTGCTTTCTTGTTCTGATTCGAAGTCTTTTCCGATTTGCTTAAACCATTGTTCAAGTGAATGGCAGAGTTGCTTCTCAAACTTCTCACATTTTTGATATTAAGACTCTGCAAAATGTAAATAAAAATGAAACTAAAAATACTAATAATCAAAACTTATTCTTTTAAGTTTCACTCAACATGAATCAATACTCGTATACCTTTGAGACGTTTCAAATATGTCTTCGTTTGTAAATTGTGAAATTGCCGAAATGAAAACATTACAAAGAAAATATTCCAAATGTAAAACCTATAATAAAATCTCTATCAAAACTGTTACAAGAAACATAAGTTCATTTTAACCCGAGTTGGAGTTGTCCCGCTTTGAACAGCGACTCCACAACCTTGCTTGGTTGCCTGCTTTAGTATGCTGCTTAAATCTTAGGTTTGTTTTATGATAGGCAAACTGGGTACCAACTTCAGAGCTAGGGAAGGAAAGGAAAGGTTGATACTTCGTTTCAAGCAATGAACTTAGTGTGGGGGATTGTTATTGTTTATTTCCAAGTATGTGTGAGCTGTCTTTTATGTAATTGATAAACAGAGAGATTATAAAGTAAGAGCATTTGCAAATATTCTGTAGGAAGAACGAAGAAGAAATGATAAAAGTATTGTGTTAAGAAACATTTTAAGCTTTCAGTAGAAAGTGTTCCTTGGTTATTTTTGTCATCATCATCACCACCACCCACCTTCTCTCCCCAAGAATGGAGGCAGAGACCATATACCAGAAACAGAAAAGTAGTGAAAAGATATGACAAGTCGAAAAACTTGCCGCCCTTTGCTGCCTTTTGAGTGAGCGTGCAGTCAGAAATTCACCTAGAGAAAGCTGCGGGACGACAGACCCTCACTATGGCATCTCGTCAATGTAGGTTTTATCCCTTGGCCCAGGTGGGCCACAACCATACCACCTCACAAAACCCACCATTCATTCTTATTATGCTTTTTTTCTCAGCTTCTACTGACTATTTCTCTCCTCCAGAAGTATTCTTCACACAAATAATGTTTTTCTTTGGTCCTGCATCTGGTCAGTTCCCACATTTACACTCACCACTATACATCCGCTTAACCAATGACTATCCATCCTCCATGTTAAAACCATCTCAGCATTACTTTCATTTATTCTCATTAATCCCTTTCTTTACACACCCATTACAACTCTCTAAAGCTCATTCCTAATTTATCAATACTTTTCACCTAACTTATACCCCTAGGTTGTTCATCTGAACACATTGTGCTACTAAATTATATTCTCTTATTCGGCCAGACCATGGTCTCACTGCACATGCATTGGCACAGGTAACAACATACCCTCATGCAAGACCTAGCGCACTCAAGACTTCAGTCCCTTCACATCCACCAAGAATTTAATTGCACCAGCCACCTTCCTGCCATTCACAACTTTCCTACTACACTCTGCATCATCCGTTCCCTTTTCATCCAACATATTTTTATAAATGTATGAAATAGCTTGGTTTGTAAAGGACAGGAATGATTAACCTGAAAAAAGATGAAACTTATGGCAACTGTCGAATCAATATTACCCTACTGAGTAGGATAACACTGTCATTAGTATGGGTATGTTGGTCGTTATCAAATATCGAAACAAAAATAAATCAAATTCGATTTATTGCTATTGATGATTCAAGTTTAATTATTGTTGTAGGGGATGGGAAGAGGATGATCAAGAAAAAGGAACAAAAATATATTTAAGAAAGAAAAGATTTATTCGACGTTTTTTAATAACTATTGTTTTAGTTTCAGGTATGTAAGTGGCACGGTTCACGAAGAAGGGGCCTCTGCTTGTCTTTTTCTCTATCTTTTCTTGTTCTTATGTAAGTTGTTTTCTAATTATTGGTTTTTCTTTTGTAGGACTGTTATCAATTTTGGATTTAATCTTGTTTTTACATTCAAATGTTTGATTTTATTCGCAATATTAAATGTTGAAGGAAGATGAGATTTAAAACTTTTTATTTGATCCACGGATATTGTTGACATCGTTTGGTTGATTTGTTCATCTCTATTGTCTTTTGTGTTGATTAAAGAAAAGTCTTAATGGTGTTTTCTCTAGATTCTTTTACTACTTCCTGACTTTATTCCTCTTGAAAGCTTTTGTCCATTAGGAGATTACCTCTAAGGTTCACCATAAGTGAAGGACCTCTATTGTTTATAAGGTACTTTGTTTAAATAGTTGATTTTACATTTCTTGCCTTTTTTTGGTACCAACTTTACATGTGTTTTATTTAGTTTTTCATTGTGTTTATTTTATTTCAGTACTGTAAGAAATTAAATAGATTTAAATTAAATATGAAGTGATTTAAGGTTTTTGAGTTATAATATATGCATTAGTGGAAAAGTGGCTTAATTCAAAGTAGACTAAAAGTACCAATTATTGACTGCTTAGTTATACAATTAAAGGACGCACAAAGGAGAGTTGGGGGGGGGGGCGCCTTGTGAAGGTGTTTGGGATTCTGAACAAAAAAATTTTAGCCAAATTTAATTCTTCATATTTCAGTTACCGAAATATTGGAAGTTTCACAACAATGTTTTCAGAAGTGATAACGTTTGTATTTTTAATTTCTGGAAAAACATGGGGATCTCAATGCCGCCTCCGTATTCACTCATGAAATGTTTTTTTCCCCTAATTTAACTGACTGAGATAATAAATCTTCAAAATTACTAAGAGAAAATCTCCTACATAGAATATCTTTGGGTTCCTTCTTGTTCAGTTCCTCCAACCTGTCGCTCACTTTCCCCAAACTCTGAAAATTTTTATCTCATTTAGACAATCAACATCAGAATTTGGTGAGAAGCTTGATAATTTTCTTCTCCGGGATTTGAGTCAGCTTTTTTCTCTTGTAATTTTCTTCTGTCCAGCGCTTCTGTTTCAAATGCTCTTCAAGCTTCATGAATATTTTTTCTTCTAGCAAAAAATATTGATATTCTGATGTCAAAACTTTTCAGTACATCTCTTCGTCCTGATTAGCTCAAAACTGACAGAGGGGCATCCTGGAGCATCACCTCCCTTGAACTATTTAACAGGTGAGCTTTTGACTCCATTAAGGTTTCATCGAAAAATATATTAGGGTTCCAGGGGTATCCAGTAAATGAAAATCAATGGATACCTTTGGCAAGCGTCTCAACATTCGTAAGGAATATTGAAAAGCTCCAACTCTATAAACTGGCATTCTTTTATAAATAAACTTTCATTATATTGTTTTGATCATTGTATTGCTTAGCCTTTACATATTAACAAAACAAAAACAAAAAAAAAATCCCCCTAACACAATAGTTTGACTAATCGTTGACTATTTGTGAAAGTGAGTTTTCTATTTATTCTCAAACTAATTTTAATAATAAATTCTTGTTCAGTGTGCCAAAATTAGCAATTAAAAAATTAAAAGCTTAGGAAAATGTACCTTATTCTCCACATAAAAAAATTAAATGTTAAAATAAATAAGGTAGATATGGATGTGACCGGCATTACCCCATTATTACAAATGTCAAATATATAAATATAAACACAAACAATCATATAATTAGCATGTTACAAGCATTTGAAGATTTGAGAAAAAACGGAAGCTATCAGGGTGCAAATTTATCATTTGAAATACATGCAAAAATATTAAAAAAAACTTGGAAAGAAGATGGTGGTGTCAAAGACCTTTTGAGCTCATTAAAAGCAGGATTGTGGGGCCGGTCAATTTTGTCTAGCTTCAACTCCGATTCCATATTCTTAAAATTATCCAACTTTGGCTCCCTCCAGCTATAACTCCTACTTCGTTTACACTTATGAAATCGCTAAATGCTAATCAAGTATAATGTAAAAGAAGGCTTGTTACCAGCTTCTTTCTTTTCATTTATTAAAGAAAATATTTTGCTGATACTTCGGTTTTGTAGCCCTCATTGAGAGTATGTTCTAATTAAATTAAAGGAAAGGATATCTTAAATATTCTGTATAACAATGGAACATAGTGAAAAAAAAAATATGCTTAAAGATAAAGTAAAATCAATAACATCAAATTCCAATTCCTCCAATCAGAACATGTGCTCCAATTCTAATACAGAATTTAACGCAGAAACAGTAGCAGATACTCGAAAGAAAACTAATTCTGTCTTCAGGGAGTATCGTGATGGAATGCGGCAATGTAATTCATTTGAAGAAAGTGATGGAATGGAAATCGCAGCAGGGGAAAATTGGGTATTTGCAGTCAGAGGAATCACACAGCCAAAGATAATAAAAAAACAACCTAAACAATGAAGAATAATTTAAAAAGAAAACATTCAAAAGGTAATTGCCAATGATGTTGAAAGTGTTTTTCAACTTAACTTATGTAAAGAATGTCTGTTAGCAGCAATCTACATCTGAGATCTTACATGATGATAAAATTTTATGGTGAGAAGAAAGAAAACCCGCTCTATATCCAGATTGTTCTTTACCTAAACTTTCGAGAAACAACCTGTCTGCCTAATCAAGTATCTCCAGCGAGAGGATGTTTTAGTCAATCAAATATATATTAACAAAGGAACCATCTTTCTCCTCAGTTTGATGATATTTTAATAATTACAACTCCTTAATGGATCTTAACAATGTTATTTGTAATTTATTGTTACTAGTAACTGAAAAATAAACCCAAAAAGCAATTTTTACCAATAGTTGTTTGGATAATAATATTTCATTTTTCAGTAGTTATTTTTTTTGCAGTTTTGTTTAAAAAAATAAAAATAAAAAAAATAAAAATAACTGTTAAACAATAAATTTATGCATGACTTAGCGGGAGATTTCGTACATGACATTTCATTTTTATTTTTATAACTACATTACCTAATTTTAAATATAGCAAGAAAGAATTTTAAATAACTATTGAATATGAATTATGCAGTGATCATTATGTTTATGTCCTTTTGTATTTTCATTTGTTTTACTAAACGAAATTTTATTCCATTATTTTGATCAAATTTAAAATTACAGCAATACTGAAATTAATAGACTTAAGGCTGTATAAAAAGGGGCAAATTTTCGTGATAAAACTTTTTTTTTTTTTTTTTTTTAAGAGCGATGAAAAACCTAAAGAGTTTAATAAGTATCAAAACTAAGAAAATAATACAATTAAAAAAATATTCTCATACATACCTTCAAGGTGCATCGCTTATTTTTGTTACAAGAACTAAGGGATATTCTGAATTTTCCAGTTCATCGAAGAACTTCTGCTCATCAGACTCCAATTCTTCATCAAATTCCTCTTGTTTTATGCCTTCGGGCAGAAATTCTTCTTTTTTAATATTGGTAAGAATCTGCAATAAACGAAGAATTTAAGACTGAGTGCAAATAAATTTTCAGTAACAAGGGAAGCTGGCTTTAAACCTTTTTATAACTGAATGACAATTACAAAGAAATTCATTTAGTATAATGAACTAAAATAATAAAATTATCAGCCTCAATTTATATATCCAAAACCCGATTATGGTAAAAAAGTATTATCAAAAAGATACAGCAAAGGGAGTTTAAAGGTTCTACATTTGCAGCAGCTTTTATTTTTAAGGTCCGCTGGTGAGGAAAGGCGTAGTGAGGATGCTTTCCTCATCGCTTGCAAACCAACAGTCAGGGAGGAAAGAATTAACAATTAGGTATATATAAGAAAATTTTGCCTTTTACTTTAATCAATCTTGACTAATATTAAACTTGTAATTTCTTTATAAATTACAATATTTTCTTAGAAAAATAGTTAAAATGTGAAATATGAGACTCTACTTTGAAAATCAGCTGAAAAGATAATAAAAAACAAAGGTAATTAAACATAATTTTTCCAAGTAAAAAAATAAAAAATAATAATCAGAGAACTTTTGACTTCAGAGCTATCTAAGAACAATATTTTCATACCTCACTTGTTTGGAAATCTGAGAAATTTTCAAAGGCTTCATTATCATTTACATCATCGTCAGTGAAGTCCAAAAGTTCTTCCTTGACATTTTCTTCATTAAAGTCCAAAGACTCGCGTTTTATATCCTCCTCAGGAAAGCCTAAAAACTCCTCCTCGTCAAATTCATCATTAAAGTCCAAAGGTTCAAGCTTTAAATCCGACTCAGTTAAGCTCAAAAACTCATCATTTATATCAACTTCAGTCTTTATATCCATATTAATAATAATTTCACTAAAATAGTTTAAATCATCAATTAAAGATATTCTGAAATTTCAACACATTATTTTAAAAAACTATTTTCAAAAATAAAAAATTATTATATTCATAACCTGCAACTTCAAATTTCAATTTTGAAAACTATTGCTTTCATAAAGAAGACACAGGGTTTTAAATTTATTTTAAAAATAAATGTTCGCAGATTTTAAGTAACATTTTGACTCAACATGGTCATAGCTTTCATTAAGTTTACTACTAGCCCAATTTTTACTTAAAAAGTATCCCCTAAAGAAGAATACTCAAGAAGTTGAAATCCATTTAGTTGAAACTATATAAACTTTCAAGTGTTGATAACCATTATGTGTGGGTCAGATGTAACATACATACATATTAGCAGCAGGGCTGTCAATTGCTAAAAAGAACTAACCTATTATATAATTTATAGTAAGTCACTTCACACGTTCAATAAAAACTTTATAACATGTAAATCAATTTCAATTTATGATCATCTTAGAATAAAGCTCTTTTAATGTTGACATTAATGGTCAGTGATCAATTCCTGTAAAGCTACACTTGATTGCCTATTTCTTAAAAATAGAATTTTATTATTCTTGAAATAACTTGAGACGGAACTGTTCAAAAAGACTTAACATATTTAGCAATTGTTAAAATCTTCGATACACATTTTATAGGTAATAGTTACTATAATTTAGATTTCTTAAGAAAACTACAAATAGTATTCTGAAAAACTGTTTTAATTTTGTCAGGAGTTGGATAAAAAAAAAATCACTCTAAACTATTTTTAATATTTGTCATTGTTAGCGATTAGAAGAATGGAATTAGTAACAATCATTATTTCATAACTTAAAATTAATGATTTCCTAAGCATAAATGGACTATGAGCTTTTACTGAATGGAGAGAGCCGAAGTCGGCAAAAAAAAAAAAAAATAGTGAAAATATAAAGAAACATTTAAAAAATGAAAACATTTTCTTGTCGAGATGAGAAATTGCAAATTTACAGACTGGGATTGGTAAATAATTTTTTTGTAATCTAAAACCGAAAAATATTACTCACATAGAATTAAATTGTCCTACAAATATTTAAAGTAAAGTATGGGGGCAAGTTAATTATGGGAGGAGCTGTTAATGGATAAAATTGATTGCCTAATTTAAAAAGAAAAAATCACTTTTGCTCATCACATCAGGTTTTCATGCAGAACAGTATGGAATGTTCGCGAATGTTGTCACTTGTTTACTAAAATCAAATCATTAGTGGGTGACTTTCCTGTTTGATTGCTACATAAATCATAATGAATGTTAAAACTTTTTTTAAAGATTAAATTAACTCTCAACAACGGGGAAGAAAACTTTTCTTACCAAAAATCCTCAAAGACTTCTAAAAAATTCAATACTTTATTATATAATGTATAATTGAATTCTGTATTTACAAATTGATCCAAAAGAATCATCATCAGCTGCCCCATATTTCCCCAAAATGCACCAGAAATCTGAGGCATGCATGAACATTCTTAGGTATAAATAAGTGGTTGCGGAACTCGAACCCAGTTACCACTACCTTTTTAGTTGCCTCTTTCGATACACAGAACGTACATTGTGGAAATTCTATCTCCCCTACACATAAATATAAAATCTATTTATACAGTATAAATTTAAACTAGTTACAAATTATTTGATGAAACTTAACAATTTCTTTAACAAGTGAATCCATAAACTATAATGTTCAGTCCCTTATTTTATATTATTTTTCTTTAACATTAAACAATATCTAGATAATAATGAAACCAAATAAGTTTCTCAAAAAAACAAATGGATTTTAGTACAGTAATGCAGATGAGTGCTGGTGGGTGAAGGGTATATTGCATCACCATGTCTCTGTTCGAAGAAATAGTATATTTTAAATAGTCTTAATGTTTATGTTACATTGTAACTCAATAATTTGTAAAGGAAAAGTCTATTTTATTTTAAAGTTAAACTTGGAAATCAAGACAAGTGAGGATTGGTCTCCTCGTACTCTTCAGTATTATATAATAGAATAAATGAAGAAAAAATTTGAAATCTGTAAATCAACAGTCTAAATAGATGAAGTTGACATAGAACTTCTTTTCCAAGTTCCACTTGCCAAGAACTATACCTTTCTCAATCTTCAACAATAATTGCTAACCTGTGGTATAACTCAAAATGAAAAATACAGTGCAGCTTTTCTATCATTAGAAGCTCAAACCTTTACAAGAATGGTGACCTAAAAGGAAGCACCTCATGACTCGATTGTGATATTAATGAAGATTTCAGTGCAAAGGGAATTGTTCCACATCTAGTGGGAAGAGAGGGGAGTTTGTTTACTGCCGCTAATAAAGACATTGTCCAAATGATGGTGCAATGAAGTTGAAATTATCATTGACAATTAACAAGGTTTCCCTTTGTGTGATTAAATGACTGGAAGATTAGAGTGTCTAAAGCTGACATCATGTAACTCGAGAACAGCAGCACCTCTGGTAAAACAATTCTTAAACCCCAGTCGGCGGAAAATTCAATGGAGTTTGTTTACTTTTTCCTTTGTGGTCAAGTATTTCGCTCTGTATATATTTTTATGTTCAGAGATTCAATGAAAAGGGGACCGAGACCGGGAGGCCGAGGACCCCCGACTCCCCGCCATCTTTGCGGTTTACCTATGGTATTCCTTTAGTTAAAAATGGAATAATTTTGCTTCCCTTTACACTTTGGTATTACTTTAGCTAAGGGCCTAGGGTGCTTCTGTCTGTAGGGGTCTCTCGGCCTTTAGGTTGACGAAGGAGGACTTCGTCCCACCTCTGTTACTAAACCGAGCCCCCTAAATGAGGAGAATAAAAATAATTTTTCATATTTCGACGAATAAATAAAAAAAATTAAGAAGCCCCTCCTTGGAAATTTTCAGCTGACTAAATATACTAATTTGTTTACATATATAGTTATGATGTCGGTGCTGACATGACCGAGTGGATATAGGGTAGTTCACAATGGTCATTCTGTCCATATAAAAATGAAGACGACAGAAGATTCTGTATTCACAAATGTCTGATTGTACTGACCTAGAGTACAGACTTGATGACAACAAAGTGGCTACATAAAGTATCCATGATTCTTGTGTTCATAGGATAGTCGTGGTAATAGTGAATATTTGATAAAAGAAAAATACACGGCGCCAAAATTTATACATGGAATAAATGTTGGTAACATTATTGAACATTTTGGACATTCAAAGTTAAATTTAATTTGTCTTCTGGCAAAAACTTTGAATAAAAGAGGGGATTACTTCAACTATGTATATGATCAGCCTTTCCAAGTTTTAGTAATAAGAAGTTTAAAGCTTTATTTGATGGTCTCGAGATAAGGACATTGATGGAAAGATTGCTTCGTCAACTCATTAACTAGAAACGGAGCAGAGCATACACCGACAGTAGTTTAGGACTTCGAAAAAGAGTGCGACTACAAAAGAATATTTAGCAAAACTTAGAAAAAGTTGATTCTCTCAAATGCTTCATACTCCCTTCCTCAAATAAAAACTCAACTGATAAAAGCTATATTTGTATTTCAATATTTCCATATTTGAACAAATAAAAATAAAAATTCAATTTATTATTAAATTGAGATTTATTTTACTATAGATTATAAAATGCTTCTTAAATGTTTATTTTTTTATATGTTTTTACTACTATATTTGTTCTAAACATTATTTAATAATGTACAAGAAAATGAATTCCATGAACTTCACCTCTAAATATATAAAAATTGTTAACTATTCTTAATTAAATTTAGTGGCAAATAGATTGTAAAATGGTATTCAATAATTACTTCTGCTAAAATTATTCCTGTGTTAAGATAATCATTTTGCGAAATGTCATTTGCTTAATGAATTCCTTCATATATACAAAGATAGAGTTTTCAGTATCCTTTTCCGATTGTTTCAATCGAATGTGCTAGAGTTGAGTACATATGAACACTACATAGGGCAAATAAATTACATCTTCAGCATTTATTCTAATTTATAACGATATAGTAGCGCAGAGGGCTTCACCCCGATTTTATAAAAATCTGGGATATACTCTAAAACTGTGAAAATTAAAAAAAAAGACAAACGTGTCGGTCTTTCTACTAGGAAAAAAAGTTACAGCCTCCCAAAAGTTGTTCAAACTACCATGACTTTTCATTTTGATCCATCCAGTTAGGTCTCATTCAGGCCCTCAGTTTCAGGTTATAGTATAGGTTTATTTAGGTGTGCACTTGAAAATCTTATCTCTGCAGCAATCTAATCATAACCTGAACCAGATCTCTCCACTCCTTGAAGACTATATTTTTTATAAGAAAAACCCTAGGAAAATTTTAAACTACCTGAGAGGCTGTAACTTTTTTTCCTAGACTTAAATCATTTTCCTTATTTTTTTTTTTTTTGGGGTATATCCGGCAGCCTTAAAAAAAGTATAACAAAATCAATAAAGAGTTTAATAACTTTGAGAGGCTGTGACTTTTAAGAACGGTGCCATTTTCTTCACCTTCTTCTTTAAATCTCTCTACTAATTTTATAAAAGTGGGTGGAAACCAACTATGCGGTAGTATAGCCCTTTTGGAAATAGAACAATAAAATTCATCTTTAAGGTGTTCTGAATTTCTTGCCATACTTTAATGAGCTTCAGCGCCTTTTCAGCTTTCTGGTTGCATCTCAGCTTGTTCAATACAAGACAATGTTAACAAATATAAAATCACACTGAGTTTGCAAGACAATAATGAATTGTCGCACAAAACTCACAAACACCCCTATGGAATTTTTTATTTTATTTTATTATTGAGTAGGTGTACAGAACCCACCACGGCACACAAAGAAAAAAATTTATTCATCATGCATAATTTTCAATTCCTTAAGGTGGGGAAGTATTGAGCTACCATTGAACTGAGGCAATTCAAACAAGAAATGAGATATCCATTTAGAAGGTATTATGGGCCGTAGTGTAGGAAAATGGCGAAGGCGGATGGAGTTCAGTTGAGGACAATCAATGAAGATGTGGTGAACAAATTGTGGGATGTGACGACAACAGAATTTACAAGTGTGAGAGGAACCCGTGACATGAAGTGGCTGAGTGATGTTGGTGTGCCCAATGAGAAGGAGTTCGAAGATCACCACCTGCAAGCGATTTCGTCTGTCAGAGGAAGACCACTCACCAATATCTGGTTTTATATTTTTAAGTTTGGTCCCTCGCCGCTCATTCGCCCAGCATTCCTGCCAGCGAGATCAGAAGCTTTGTCGAAGAGCAGGATAATAATCAGTTAATAGAAGTTTATTATCTTATTTATCATTTACATTTTCACAAGCTCCCACCAACTGGAAAATCATACTTTCAGTTTAGACCACACCTAGTTAATATTCTTAGGTCTATAAAACTGAGTATGTAAAATATAAATTTCAATTATGTTAGGTGTCTAAAGAGTCAAAAGTGATGTATATAGGCAGCTTAGCTAAATTTCATATTTAAGTTTTAGTGGAATTCAAAACTTATATACATTTAAAAAAAAAAAATGCCCAATAAAATCTACTGGGTTGGTTTAAAAAAAAACCATGGTTGTATCATGAGCATTAAACTCAATATCTCAACAGTCCTCTAGCATCTTGGTAACATCAGTGAAGAGCAAAGACCAAGGTTCTATTAAGACCAGAAATTGATATTAGAACGACATCATGTAAGATGTAACATTTTGTTATGACTTATCTCGTTCTAAGTATTCACATAAGAAAAATTTTAGAAGCACTCAAAAGAAAAGAGAAATGGGAAAAAAATAATAACTTGCATACTTCAGCTTGGATTAATTTTAGGCATTCAAACCCTTTTGTATCTTTAATAAATTTGTAAACATCCTAATTATTAAATAAATTTCTTGCATATAGCTCTGTTCTACCTATGAAAAAAAAAAAAAAAAAAAAAAAAAAAAAAAAAAAAAAAAGCTGCTGCCATTTAACTGCTCGAAACCTAACCCATTAAGTAAAAACAATATATATATATATTTTTTTGGAAATTGGCAATATAAATTTACAAAATTTTCTACTGAGCTAAAAAATCTGTGGACCGTGCTGACTGTTGAACAATTTCAATAACCTTTCATGAATAACTTTCTCAATTAAGTTGTAGAACTCTCACGTTTTTCCGGCATCAAAATGAAACTTTCCAGTGTAGCTCTTTTATGAGAAAATACATTACGTTAATAAATCGTCACACAATGGAACTTAGAATAATGAAATACAAGTGAACACATCACTAAAGGCAAATGTCACATCCCTTAATTGAAGTTCTACCCCAACAGAAATAGTGAACAATGTTCAAAACACTATTTCCATTTCCATCATCTGCAAATAATCTGTTACAAGTGGAATGATCATATCTTCTGCCACGTTGATCATTTTTAGCCTTTCAGTGACGTTAGAGGTGGAAAAGTGTTTGAAATCCTGAAACCGTTAACCGTCAGCAGTTGCAGGAGAGGTTCAAGCAGTTTTAAAACTTTCTTTTCTTTGGATTTGGGTGTAAAGGAGTTTCTGTCCCCACAGTTTGTCATCTTTGCCTTGCTGAATCTCTGACAAACTTTCCCTGTTCATATTTCTCATGTTTTTCTAATTTTGTATTCTAAATTGAAAATAAAAACAAAAACAAAAACAAAAACACACTGGTCCGTATTTGATGGAGCAAAAACCATAAGAACTCCCCCAATTACTCCAAAATCTCCAATAAAATTTAAAATTGGTTCAGTAGAATAAAAAGCTATCTTCATTTCAGACTTTCAACAACAAATCAATTAGGAAAAAAAAAATTTTTTTTCCTGATCATAATGAATCATACACCAAACGACTGATTTGGCCCCAACCATTCTAAATATGATATACAAGATAGTATGGTATATAGACAACCAAATAGTAGTAGTTGTTCATCCCAGTAAAAAAAAAAACACCATCTTTGGAAGGTCACAACAAGATATTACTCCATTGTAATGTCAAGACTTTTGGACCATCTGAAAACATGGTATCTGTACATAAATAAAAAAATTAAAAAAAAAAAAATTAATACAGAAATAAATTAAAAAGAAAATGGGCTGCTGGTCAGATATAAATGTTCATTACACACACTACTGATTTACAAGGGTGTTCCAATACTACACCCGTCATAATTAGGTCTATACAAACATTAACAATGAAATTAATAAGCTATGAATGATGTAAACAGATATCCAAGTAATGTAGAGTAATTACAGAAACTTTCACAACATGGCTTTAGAAAAGGTGGATAATATAACACCAAGACATTTAAAACTTATCCAGCATATTACTGAATATGTGGACAAGGGAGAACTAGTTGACATTGCATATATTTGAATTTCTCAAAGTTCCTAATAAGGTACCCCAAAGAAGGCTTACACACAAGCTATCTCAGTGTGGCAAAGAAATGGTTTAACTTGGTGGGCCAGTTTCTAATCCTAATCTATATTAATGATTTACGAAAAGAGCATAAAATCTTTAGTTTTTAAGTTTACTGATGACACTAAGCTGACGTATTCTATTAAGAACATGATTAAAATAAGCTTTTGCTTATGCTAAAAAATATCAAATAATTTTAACTAGTGATGGGATGATGAACCAAAATCGGCATTATATTTGGAATTTGAAGCAGAAAGAGAATTTTTGTTATAATTGGAAATTATTTTGGCCTCTCTCATCACTAATTTTAATAAAAAGTGTGAGGTTCTTCACCTGGGTTACTCTATTATAAGCATTTAATTTATGAAATGAATGGGAGATTGATTGATAAAAGAAAAAAAATTGGGTGTAATTATCAGTAGTAATCTAAAAGTGTTAGGGGAAAATGCTTAGAAGTCAAGAATGAAGCAAATATTCTTAGCAAAATTTATAAATAAAAATAAGCTGTAATGTTAATTATAAAAGCAAGGAGGTAATCAGTGACTTTACAGTGGCTGTGTTTGACCATTAATTGAATACTGTATACAAGATTGGGCTCCTCATCTATAAGAGACATTGATATGCTGGAGAAAGTACAGCCCAGAGCAACAAGAATGATTTTTAGCTTTGAGAACTTAGCAACGAGGAAAAGCTAATGGATTTGCTTGTATTATGTAGAAATATTTCTTAGAGGGGAATGAATAAATTCTTTTTATTAGATCACAATAGGTTGATGCCACTTAATTTTTTTTTTTTTAAGTAACATGGTGATTGATTTTTGGAAATGTTTGTATTAGCACCAGAATGTAATTGATAGTGGCTCACTTTCAACTTTAAAAACAATTATGAGAAGAAATGTGGGTCATTTGCCTCTTTTTATATGTCAGAATTTTGTCTCATAAATACTCTCCATCAGGAAAAGAAAATACTGAAAAAGAAGTACACCCTGACTGTTCTGGCTGTGGGTGCTGTTAAATGCAGGTCCTGGTTAGGTAGGTGTTTGACCTGGCCAATTCATGATAACAATGATTGCAGTCACATTGTGCATAATCTTCAGAATATTTGAAGTAGAGCAGCTGCACAGACAGGTTTACCCAGTACTAACTTCCAGCTCATGACTCTGAAACTTTTAATTCTTTTCCAAACTCAAGACTTCCCTTTAAAATGGGTAGACTAGTAAAACAAAGAGGTCAGGCCAGAAACTGTAACAGTTGCCTGATGGATGTTTGTGTTGAAAAAAGTTAACTATCCTGGAGCTATTGATGGGTATGAATTTGAAATGTACGGATGGGTAAGCTTTAAACAAAGTAGCTTTTGTTTCCTGGCCTAAGGTCAGATACAATTTTATCAGCCCTGTGTGTAATATACACTGCCTAATTTGGATTTGACATGAATTGGGATTAAAAAGGCATTCAAATATGGTAGGCAAAAGAATCAGCTTTGCATCGAATTTGATGGTGAATCATTTAGAGAGGAAATATTCTCTGCATACAAGAAGCTTACTGTGAAGCCTTTTTATGTTATGGAACATAGAGGTCAACTCAACTATAAACTATGAATTCTGAAAAGGAATCTGCATAATGGCATTGCAAAGGTATTTATTTGTTATATATTAAAGGAGTGCGTACAAATGTGCATAAAGTATTGTCTTAATGACTTGCGATCATTTTTGGAATCATAATTATTAATTAGACTAGTTTAAATCACTGTTATATTGCTATTAACTCATTATGTGACCTACGGCCATAACTTAAAGTGGGCTTTTTATATCTTTTTCAATAAATATACCTTAATCTCTGGCAGTAAACTTTAATGTTGGTATTATTATTATTATTATTATTATTATTATTATTATTATTATTATTATTATTATTATTATTATTATTATTATTATTATTATTATTATTATTATTTGTTTGATCTTATTTATATTGTTACTATCATTTTTATTCTATTATTATTATTATTATTATTATTATTATTATTATTATTATTATTATTATTATTATTATTATTATTATTATTATTATTATTATTATTATTATTATTATTATTATTATTATTATTATTATTATTATTATTATTATTATTATTATTATTATTATTAGGTTGACCCAATAGTTATTGTTATTATTGTGGGTGGTTGTTCATATTTTTTATTTTTTGTTAGGTTCTATAATTGTTGGTGTTGCTGTGATATTATTATTATTTGTTACTTATTCATTTAAAAACAACTTGTAAAATTCTACAAATCTATTGCTAAGTATAATCAGAATCCTGTCTAATATTAATAAAGATTTAAATTTAATATAAATTCTAATCACAATATCATTGTCAAAAAAGCATGTAATTTTCTCAGTAACTTCTTTGCTCTTCTGTAACAACTCTTTATTTTCTTTTATTATTTATATATATATATATATATATATATATATATATATATATATATATATATATATATATATATATATATATATATATATATATATATATATATATATATATATATATATACTTGTATATTTCATATATTGTATATTTAGTAATATATATATATATATATATGTATATGTGGCAATAATATATAACTTCATATATATATATAAACTTTATTCATATATTAACATGTATATATATAGCCAATAATCATATATCATAAATAATATAAAAGTGATATAATAATTTTTTTCCTTTTTAAGATATGATAGAAATTGATAGCAACAATAATAATAACTAATAACAGTAATAATAATATATATTAATAACCTTCAACCAGCAACTAATATATCAATAATATATATATATATATATATATAATATATATATGTATATATATTAATGTAATAATAATAATAATATAATAACATAACGAAATGCCTTTGCTCCTATAATAACATATCAAGAAGTAATTTCTCCTTTTGATGTTTTCTCTTTTATAGCACTAACTAAAGACAATGGTAAATTTTCCGCCATCAACTATTCAATTATATAATAGCATCACAGTCAAATATGTCTTCCATGTATTTCTCTGCATCAGGGGACCAATATATATTTTCTTTTTTGGGAAAGTAAATAAAGCTCTCGGCTGCTGTTCCTTGGAAAATGGCTATAGACCATAGGCATAGTTTCTTTAATATTTGAAACTTTGACAATCAAAATTAACATTACACATTGTAAGATTTAAAGGCTCAGAATTGACCCTGTTACAAGTTATACAAAGTTGAAGTTGTTTTGCCAACGAATAAACCTGTTTTCTGTTCATATGATCATAAAAGTCCAAATCTATAACCAATGGCTGATTAAATTTCATTGCATTAGCTAACCTGCTATTAAAAAATGAAGTAATTTCAGTTCTTCGAGTCTTGATGAACATGGAATTTTTCCATATCCCATATTCAATATGTCCTGTTGGTTTACTTTGTTTTTCTTCAAACTGTATTTTATATAACTTCTTTTTCTCCTCCCTTTTAGCCTTATTCTCCTCCTTAGTCAATTCCCTTTGATATAAATAATTGAGGAATTTCACTTTCATACTTTTAGTTGGTAAATCAAATAGTTCTGAAAAATGTCCATCAGATATTACTTTTGGGACGTAATAACCTTCGAACTTTAACATTTCAATATACTTTTCAAGCATTTTTTTGTCCTCGCTCGTTATAGTTTTACTACTTGATGCCTGATCTTGTGATGAAGCTTTCTTGCAATAACTCGATTTAATCATAGAAATTTGAGATTTTAGGTATGATCTGAAGATTGAAATGTATGAATTTCCTGACATAGCAGTATGAATACATCCATTATTAAATCTAGTTCCAAATATTAAAATTTGTCTTGACATTATTACAAATTAAGTACATAAATATATAAATATATATTTTTCCAACTTAAAGAATAATATATATATATAATCTATATTATATATATATATATATATATATTATTTATAAATATAAAAATAAATAACACAATATATATATATATATATATATATATATATATATATATATATATATATATATATATATATTATATTATTATATATATTTATATATTATTATATAATATATATATATATATATATATAATATGCACCATTTCATGGGTTGCTTGCTTCTCCATATGACTGTTGTAAGATGTTACCACAATAAATATGTACTGTACCATATATATATATATATATATATATAATATATATACTATATATTATATATATATATATACTACTATATATATATATAATTATATTATATATATATATATAATAATATAATATATATATTATATATATATATTATATAAATATTATATTATATATATATATATATATATATATATATATATATATTATATATATATATATATATATTATAATTATATATATATATATAACAATTGCTTTATTTAATTTGACAACCATGCTAAGAAAGGACAGCCAATTGTCAGTAACGTTTTCAAGTTGTTAGGCTATTATCATTACAAAACTGTAAGTTAAGAAAAAAGTTGAATAACAAATTAAAGACGTTTCACAATTCTAAAACTCATAGAATAACAAAGGCTATTTCACCTTGCGATTGTGTATTAATTCAATAGCCATTCGCTTTTATTATTATAGTTTAGGAAATTATAGTTTACAAATGAATCTAGATATAAAATATTGGAAAATTTGCTTACTACAATAAATAATGATAGCGCTGAGGCGGGGTTGATGTGGCCACTTTAGGTATAACTTTCCGTCTCCCCACTTTCCCTTAATACACTTTTTGGAATTTTTTTTTTTCTGAAAATCAATTCCCTATAGTAGGTCATAAGCACACAAATAAATAATAATGTAATTCTAATAATAATAGTTTTATTAAAGTTTAAATTAAGCTCATTCGCCCACGAGAAGGGTGAATTGGGCCACCATTGTGGGATGAATTGGCCCATCTGTTTGAATTCCCTTTTATTATAAATTTAATTTATATTTATTCAATTCTTCTTAATATACGTCGGCAACTGTTATATTAACATTAGAAATTAGGAAATAAATAATTAAATTTGTCAATAATGATACATGAAATAAGAATAAAAATGTCGGTGGCAAATTTCACCCCTTTCGATTTGGACAAATTTAACACTTTTTTGCGACATTCATATTTTTCATATAAATTTAATTTCTTTATTTTTTAATTTTTACTCAATATAAGTTTGTGTAACTGTTTATTATATTAAAATTAGTTATACATAATAAAAATGTCAATAATAATACATAAAATAAGAATAACAATGGTGGCCCAATTCACCACATCATCAATATTTATGGGGGGTGAATTGGGCCAGTTAGGCCCAGTGATTTAACCACTATGTACTATTTGGAACAAAAATTTACTTTGCCAGTTTAAAGCTAACCATACTCAACTGTATTACACTTGCAAAAAATTAATTAAAAATCTGTCCACCAACTTCTTTCATTTTATAACAAAGTTAAAAAATATTAATTTTTTTCAAAAGTGAAATTCTATTTAAGGACATTTTAAACCCTAATATATTATATTTTTTAAAAATGTAAAAACTCTCTAGAATTAAAGATAATCTAAATAAAACTTGTAGTACTACCGCGTGGTTATTGAATGAGCAAAAAAAAATTTTTTTTTTTTTTTATTTACAGTGGACCAATTCACACCCCCAAAAAAAGGCAGCCCTGGTCACAACTCACACCGCCCGACGCTATAGACATTTTTACAAGACTATGGTTTAATCCTCATTTTAATGCATATGCAGTACATTAAAAAAAAATGTGAAAATGGGAGTAATGCAAGTAATTACCTGTAAAAGTTCATCCAAATTATTATTTTTTTTTTTTAGAAAAAATATTTTTTTAATTTTTTATCCTCTCCTCAAGTATATAAGAGTAAAAAAAAATTTTTTTTTGTCTCCATCAATGTTGCTGTGAACTACTTCCTAACCTGTATTGATTAATATTTAACTTCCTCCCTTCCAGGAAAAAAAAAATGTATAGCTAAATAACTAAAATTTAACTAAGGATATTATTAAAAAGTATTTTATTAACAATATTATTCAGATCTATAGCCAATCTTTTATATTATATATATAATATATAGTATAGTATATATATATATATATATATATTATATATATATATATATATATATATATATATATATATACTTATATATATATACTTATATATACTATTATAGTATATATATATATATATATATATATATTAATATATATATATATAATATATATATTATATATACTATTAATATATATATATATATATATATATATATATATATATATATAAAGGGTGAGCATGAAAGACAAAATTCTGTTGTTCATTCTCTGTTGTCTAGTTGGAGGCGAGCACGAAGAAAACACTTTTTACATTTATATGATTTATTATTTTACAACATATGGATTATGTACAATACTAATGCTTATATTATTTTCAGTAAATGCTGAATGAGAGATATGAAATTATAAATTGATATTTAATTAAGTACCATTGTGGTTAACTGTAAATATAGATTTTTCTTATAATCTGTTTTATTCAATAATACTCACGTGTACGAAAAACGTTGAGTCAGCATAATAAACAAAGTAAGAAGAAGATCACCTACAACTACAACAACTAGAAGAAGAAATTCATAATTAAGATGCAATCTCCATTCAAAATTGAAGAAACGAAGATATCCATCATAACCATCTAGGTGGGTAATTAATAGTGAATATTCTATAAAAAGATATAATAGTAAAAAGTAAATAAAAAGATAAATAAATAAGGCATTTCATATACTGCAGAACTCTATTTGGAAACGTCTGGATTTTGTATTACACGGACGGCCCCTCGCAGTCATCTTAAAACAGGAAGGCGTGAGTAATGAAAAAATAGGATTAATTAACTACTTGAAAGATGGAATTTGAGAATGAACAAGAGACTAATTGTATGTATTAATACAGGGACTTTCATATCAGGTCCAATTAATGTTCCTATCTTTTGGGACCGCTTCATAATCACAGTGGGGTCCACTTGACGATTCATATCGAGGGTCCACTTAACTTGCATACATTGTGCAAAGATTGACGTTCTTATCTTGGGACGCAAAAGATACTCAACTTTCATATCACAGGACCACTTGAATTTCATATCGTGTGTCCATTTAAACTTCATATTTTGAGTTCTGGATTGGAAAGGATCTTTATATTCTACATCGAGAAGTCACGTTGAAGAACAACCATCTACCGATCGAAAACCGAAGATTCTGGATACAGGAAAAGCACCAATAAATGAAAATCAAGATATTGTAATTTAAGTTAAGTCACATTAGATTCATTTGAGCACCTAGTACCTAACACAACACGGTTACATGGGTCTAGATCTAATTCTTCAAAGATAAATATACAAACCCAGTCATAAATTGTTTAAAGAATCATCGCAGGGCTATCCATCTGAACAAGGGATTGATCAGACAATCGAGATCAAAATATTCTACATTATTACAATTTGTATTAAATAAGTTGATGAAGTCACCTCTCTTTTATTACCCAAACTTCCAAAGTGTTATCCAACATTGTCTAGGAGAGTTATAGGAAATAGTGGAAGAACCTAGAGGTGCAAGTGAGCTGAATCGTGATCAAGAAGGAGTCGCTGTCGGAGTAGAGCTGGGTCCCAGTGCAACTACCCGCCGGGAGGCGAAGCTTAATACTCTCATCGAAGCAGATATCATCATCCAAGAAATTGAGAAGACGACACCGATTCACGAGGGAACTTAATAGACGTCTACAGATTGGAGCAAGGTATCTGTTCTAACATTTTCTTTAATTATTGTAACCAAGTCATTAGTTGTCGAAATTTGGTGAGTACATTGGTACTCACCGTTACATACACTAATTGAAGTGGCTATATATTATATACTATAATATTATATATATATATATATAGAATATATATATATAAAATCTATATAAATACAAATATTATAGATATATATATATATATATATATATATATATATATATATATATATATATAATATTATTATTATTTATATATATTATATTATATAATATTATATATATACTATATACCTATATATTTATATATATATATATATAATATATATATATATATACTATATATAATATAATATATATATATATATATATATTATATAATATATATATATAAATATAATATATATAATATATATATATATATATATATATATAAATAATATATATATATATTATATATAGTAAAGTATAGCACAGGATACAGGACTTGTTTTCAGAAAAAAAATTTTAAGTTCAAAAAATTTATAAGTTCAGAAAATGGAGATTAAGTTAAATTTTTTAAGAAAATTCTTTAGTGACAAGCTTCTGGAATTATGTGAGAAGCTTGCCACTAAACAATTTTCTTAATAAACTTAAACTTTAACTTAACTTTTCTGAACTTAGAAATTTTTTTTAGAAAATATGTGGAGCCTGTGGGTAATAGTCCGGTTTGAGGTAATGTTATCAAATATCGATTGTTTTTTCCGATAATCGTAAGTTAATGTCGGATATTGTTGCTACCCAATATATAGCTACAAGATAAGTTTCGTTCGAACACGTAGAGTGACACCTGGCTTTGCGATTAAAATTTTACATTAATAATTTTATCAAAAAATGAAAATATATTTGTTTATATAGTTACGTATATATTAATAGGAAATGTGTTATTTAAATAAAATTTATGAAAAAATTAAATGAAATTCAAATATATATATATATAATATATATATATATATATATAATTACTATATATATATATAATATATATATATACTATTATATATATATAATTATATATATATAATATATACTATTATATATATATATATCCAGTAGGGGATATATATAATATATATAATTATAATATATATATATTATATATATCATATATATATAATATATATATTATATTATATATATACTATATAATATATATATATATTATATATATATCATTTTCATCAGCCCATTAGGGGGCTCGAGCGACGGGGAACAGATGAGGGGACCTATTTCCATACCCCGCTAGGGGAGGGCGGAGGACCCACGCCCCGAACACCCAAACACCAAAAGAAGTGGGCGGTTCCGGAGACCCTCCCCGGAAGGGGGAAATAGTCCTACCCTGTCGTTCCCCGAAGGCCGAGAGACCCCGACTCCTGCCATCGGGGCGGTCTACCCTTGGGGTACCCCCATAGTTTTTTTTAAAAAAAACAATTTTTTTTAAACTAATGGGTACCCAAAGGGTAGACCGGTTTCGATGGCAGGAGTCGGGGTCTCTCGGCCTTTCGGGGGAACGACAGGGGTAGGACTATTTCCCACCCTTCCGGGGAGGGTCTCCGGGAAAGCCTCTCTTTGCGTATTTTGGGTAATTACAGAAGAGAGGTTTCCTCCGCACCTACACACCAAATACGGAAAGTATGGAAAATTATCACCCCACAACATAGATATCACTGTACGAGCTCAGAGAGACAACCCTAATAGAAGCATGTGAATATATATAATATACATATATATAATATAATATAATATTAATAATATATATTATATATATTATATATATATAATATAATATATATATATATATATAATATATATATATATATATATAATATATATATATATATAAATATATATATACTATATATATATATATATATAATAAACTTAGTAATCATATTTTTCTATTAGATGCAAATGTGTGCATAAATTTATAACATATTTGTAATATCTTAATACTGTATCAAATTGCAGACAATTCCAACACATATTGCCTTTCCAACTGTAAAAATTTTCTTAAAATTTGACAAAACGAACGATTTTTTTGAGAACGTTCTTATTTTTCGTAAGAATATTGCCAAAACGAAAACGACTTTAGTTGCATCTTCAGCATGGTCTCAGGTTTTAGTGCTGTTACAGTTTCCGGTATTTGTTCTTTATGTGAAAATACTTTAAACTCTTTTCTTTTGCTATGTGAAAATAGTGTCAATTTAAATAATTTCATTTACACACTCATATTTCAGAATTCCTATTTAAACGTAAATTTAATAAACATAAAGAAAGAAATTCATCATTTATGGATCGCCATTGGTCAATTATATGGCCCAAGAAAAATTATATATATATGCATTTACTTTACGAAAGTTATATGGTCTATATTCTTTCTATCCATTTATATACTATATACTTATACATATATATATATATATATACTATATATATATATATATATATATACTTATATATACTATATATTATATATTATATATATAATATCTATATATATATATTATATATATATACATATATATATATAATATATATATATATATATATTATATATAATGGTGTTTTTTTATATTTGGATCAGTTCATATTTTCTGAAAAAAAGTTTCTAAGTTCAGACAGGGGAACAGAGGTCAGCCGGCTGCCTTGTGATGTTGGCTGAGTAAAGATAATTTTCTATTTGTTATATTAGGGTTTAGTTGTTCTTTCATTTTTTAGTTTAAAAATATGTTGATTGTGAAAAGTTGTGCAATATTTAACAATAAAAATGTCCGTTATATGG
>JABUQX010029481.1:0-2500 GCA_015478945.1 Trachelipus rathkii | reverse complement strand
ATCGGACTGGAAGAGCCTCCGCAGCTCTGCTTCTCTGTTTTTACGATAAAATGTTACTCTTGTGCCATGTTCCAGTAGTCATTTTTCATGAAACCTGAAGCCAACAACTCAGGACAACTTCGGCAAATACAAATCTCCATAGAAGATCGTTCAGTTCACCCTGGGTGAACATTGACGGACCATCCGACGACTGTATTTCAGATGGGTGATAGACATCATCCAGGTCATTGGCATCCATACATGTAGACGTACTTAAGTTACCACATGCTTCCCGAATATCGACCGCAGTAACTTGCTGCTACTGTAGATATATGCGGAAGGTAACGTCTCTATACAGCCTACGTAGTGTGCCACATGAATTTTTGTCATTCCTAGGGAAATTTGCAAAAATAGGGATCCATGATTGCGCGAAAACGGGATTTGATACAGCAAATCCGAGAATAGTAATTGGAATTCAGCACCTCCGAATTACTATATATCTGCTACAAAAAGTCCATCCAAGAAAAATTTCACCTTTTTTTTGGCTGACCAGTGTAAGTTTTCTTTTATTTTTCCATAAATGGATGACGACCAAACTTTGAAATAAACTACTTCGGCCGAATGCGAAGTGATTATTCGCCGGAAATATTCGGTATTCCGGCCGAATACTTTTAGCCGAATATTCGGCTTTTTCACTATTCGGCATTTCCACTATTCCGGCAACATCCCTAATATATATTATATTTATTAATATATATTATATATTATATATAACTATATATATATATATATATATATATATATTATTATATATAATTACTATATATTATATATATATATATATATATATATATATATATATATATATATATATATATATATTTACTATATCATATATATATATATGGTAGCGTGAGTATATATATATATATATATATATACTATATATTAATATATATATATGGTAAAGTTCTATATTTGAATCAGTTCATATTTCTTGAAAAAAATTTTCTATGTCAAAAAAATCTTTCTAAGTTCAGAAAAGTTAGTTAAGTTAAGTTTTTAAAAAAAATTCTTTAGTGGTTAAGCTTCTGGAATTATGCCAGAAGCTTGCCACTAAAGACATTTTCTTTAAAAAAACTTAACTTAACTTTTCTGAACTTTAGAAATTTTTTTGAAACTTAAGATATCTCTCTAGAAAATATTTGAACTGATTCAAAAACTACACTTCAGAACAAACCATATTAATAATCATATATATATATATAAAATATAATATAAAAAAACAAACAAAACTAACAAAATTATATATATATATATAATATATATATATATATATATATATATATATATATATATATATATATATATATATATACTAATAATATACTATATTCTAACTATATATTAACTATAGCGTCGGGCGCGGGTGAAGCGGCCACTTTAGGTATAACTGGTCCCTCTACTCCTCCTCCAACAACTTTGGAAATTTTTTTTTTGTAAATCACCGGCCCTATAGTCGGGCATAGCACCACAAAAAAATAATAATGTAATTCTAATAATAAAGTTTTATTAAAGTTTTAATAAAGCGTCAGCCTGACCCTGTGGAGGGTGAAGCGGACCACCATTGAGGGGTAACTCGGACCATCTGTTTAAATTCGTCTTTTACGTATTAATTTCAATTTTATATTTTAATTTTTTACTTAATATAATAATTCATTTATCATATTAAAATTCGTAATAAGTAATAAAAAATGTCTAATAATGATAAATAAAATTAATGAATATAAATAAGGTGCGTTCCGATATTTCACCCCTCTCCGCCCAAAAAATTTTGTGACACTTTTTTTGAACTCGTTTTTTTTATTAAAATTTCATTTTTAAAAAAATTTCACTTAATATAAGTAACTTTTATTAACATTAAATTATATATACGTAAAAAATGTCAATAATAATACGGAAAATACGAAAAACAATGGTCGGTCCCCGACCACCCACCCATCAATTTTTACTGGCGGGAATCGACCAAGTAGGCCCCGTTTTCTTATTGCACTAATACTGCTTGGATTCAAAAATTTACTTTGCCATGTTTTAAAGCTAACATACTTCGAGTGTATCCTACTGAAAAAATAATTAAAATCTGACCATAATTTTCATTTATAACGAAGTTAAAAAAACTCAATTTTCAAAGTGAAGTTCTATTGAAGGAAATTTTGTACCCTAATTCTAACTTTTTTAAAAATATAAAACTTTCTAGAATTAAATATGAATTCTAAATAAAACTTGTAGTACTACCGCGTGGCTATAAAATGAGCGAAAAAATTTTATTTTTTTTTTATTATTTTTTATTTTATTTAGAGTGACCGAATCACCCCCTAAAGAGGGGGGCCCGGTCACCCCGCCCGACGCTATACATATATTATATATATAATATATTATATATATATATATATATATATATATAATATATATATATATACTATATATATATATATATAAATATATATTAATCTCTCTCTAA